>WOGR01008555.1:0-11786 GCA_015342045.1 Leptinotarsa lineolata | reverse complement strand
GCTTTCATCTGTCCAAATTACATTTTCCAGGAAAACAGAAAAATCTTCTCATTAGCCAAAAACAAAATTCTAATCGCCTTTCGGGATCACCTGGATGTACTTTTTGAGATATATGTATTTTGTAACATTTCAAACCACATTTTTTGAGATGTCTTCAAGCACTTGTATGACAAATATTCATTTCGGAGGAAATTTCACGTGTAGATTTCCCCGGGTCCATGTTTATCTGCAAATTATTAGTTTTTATCGAGACTGACATAATGTCTAACTCACCTACCTCATACAGTCTTCATATTTTTCCTCAGCTATTCAAATGAACCAAACTCGATGAGATTTTGATCCAATAACTTGAAAATAGTTCGATGTGGTTGTCGTTTTTCGGGATACAAGTTCAAATACATTCTCGATGTCCTAACACTGTTTTTATCGTATTTATACTAAATTTATATCATATTTCTTTTTTCTTCATTCGTGAAAGTCATTTTTCGCCAAAAATTCAATGAATTGTACAATAACAAAATATTATTTAGTGTAACAATTTGAAAGTCAAATTTAGAATCATCAAAGTCAAAGACTATCATGATAAAAATTGATTTTTAAAATCTGGTTATATTCAATACAGAAAGAATCCAATGTAGCGCCCATAAGAAAGAAGTGGTGATGTGGAAGTGTATTTTATTTTTGAATCCTTCGAAAAATAAGACCAAATGAAAATAAAAACTATTTTCCGAAATTTATGTTTTTCCGGGATATCTTCGGATATCTTTGAAATTTCAGAATTTTCTCAACGGCATATTATTAGTCAGGTGAATGCGTAATTTCTCCCTAATTCGACATTATCGTATCTCTCGTAGTTTCCGAGATCCCAATGTTGAGGATCGAATTTGAAACCCCCAGTATATTGACCTAAAATTTCAGTTACATGGAAATATCTCCTCACGGAACTCCAATGCTTTCTGCCTTTCTTCGAAAATTTTCCATATTTTTATATATGAAGATGAAAAGAAAAGAGAGTCCAAAAGCTTGTCTCCTCAAACTAATCTCTCATAAAAAGAATCATTTTCAATTTGCCAACGGATTTGCCTTTCCAGTGACATATAGTCGTTATCTGGTGCGAAAAATGCATGTGTTCTCCCCTTTCAAAAGTTTCGATTCAAAACTTAAGGGAGATAGACAATCATTCAGACCATGATTTATACAAATGCTATTCCGTATTATATAACGATCTGTAGTCTAGATGATAATTGGATAATTAGGATGACCCACGTCTAAGTATGACGTCAACTTCGTGCATGTGAATGAAACATTTCAATTTTTCCAATTTGCTGACCTGATTCCGAAAATGTATCAGCAATTCCTTTCAATTAGTACAGGGTAATGAAAAATACCAAAATTTCGAGACAATTCCAAAATAATGAATGAATGAACTCAATGTATTGAAAATAATCCTGATGAAACTGAAATGAGATCGTATTGTTATATCACTTTAGTAGTTGAACTACTTGAAATGATAAAAAATGACACTTCAAAATTGGTGAATGAAGTGTAATTGAGAGTTATTTAAATAATAATAATGTTTATTTCAAAAAAGTATAAAAAGATGGAAGATGAATATATAACAAGCACAGAAATGAACATGATAAGTCACTGAAGCTCATAGAGCATGTGCGTGACATTTATTGAATTTAAATTATAGCAATAAAATACAATTCGAAAGTATGGCAACAAAATGATATTCAGAATTTTTTTAATAATGGTAGTTAAGATATAATGAAATGAAACAGTTTGGGTAGTTTCTGATTGAATATCAGAATATAACTGCCTGAGTACTCATATTGTCAAAATCAGCTGAGTAATTTCAATTTCGAGAGGTTTGTTTTTATCGGGTAACAAGTATGTCCAAATTAGGGAACGTCAAAATCGGTTGAGTAATATCAATTTCGAGAAGTTTTGGTGAATATATCAAAATTAGTCCGTTATTCCCAATAATTAGTTTATCTGATGCATGCAACTCGTAAATAAGCGTTGCAATTTTAGGTCTATGATATTGTTGAAAACTTTTCTGTCCGTACGCTTCAACCATTTTACCATATGGAGTCTGTAGAATGTATCCGTTTCAACTTTTTTCACTTCATAAGGAAGTATGATGTCATTTTTCAGGAATAATAAATCCCTGAAATGAGGTGTATTTTTCCTGTAAATGTTACCCAAAATGCACTTTTGCATAAAGTTTAAATTATGGAGCTAGTTCACCCCATCCTGAAATTCTACATGATAACTGGGATTGTATCAATGCAAGATAAACTGTTTTCAAATTCTCTGTACTTGAGATATCTGAATTTGATAAGCAATCCCCTTAACTTATTTTCAACGTGCCTGATGTGAAGGTTCTATCTTAAGTGCCTGTCTATAATTATTCCTAAGCACTTCGACCTGTCTTACATTGATCAGTACAGAAAGGACCTAATTCGGGTAAATAGTTGGAATATGATTTTGGAATAGTTTCATCCCCATAAAGTATCGCTATATCATCTGCAAAACTGATGAGTTCACCCATAGATCGATATGTCATGAGACTGTTAATCTACAGAGTGAATCATATACGACCAAGAAGTATTCTCTGTGGAATTCCATAAAAAACAGCCTTTGAGAAACACACCATCATATCGGTTCCTACAACTTGTTTTCGTTCTGACAGATAGCTTTCCATTAGTTGGTATGCGGTTCTTCTCATTCCATAGGATTGGAGTTTTTGGAAAAGACGTTTGTGACACATTGTATCGAAGGCTTTCGATAGATCTACGAAAACGCAAATTAGGGGATATTTTTTGTCTATGGACTAATAAATATCAGTGGTTGAAGCATACATCGCATCTTCCGTACTTAAATCCGAAGTGGTAGCCGGTAATTTTTGATTTTTGCCCTATTTTCATTTTCGTACAAGGGCTTGATGTCTCCTTACTTCAAGCAATGGAAACGTGTATATTAAATATATCAGAAAAGCAGTAATTGAATTCTTCAGCTCTTCAACCATTCCAGAACTGATAGTATCCCATCCAGGCGATTTTCTGTTCTTAAATTATATATAAAAATAACAATCTATAAAAAAACAGTAATATGACTCATTGTCTGTACTATCAAAAATATCAATCATATCAACTCAATCCGCATATTCTGGAATCGAAACTTCTCATCAGCAGGCTCCATGAAGCTAATTTTGATATCAAATTATTATGGATCAAAGCTCACGCACGCTCAATAGGCGACGAGAAAGTTGATGAACTGGCAAAGGCAGGCATCGGAACAGAACAAGTCATTGAATATAAAAGTGGCGCTGAAAGGTGTTCAAACTTTTCAAAAAGTATGTTCAAGCAAAATTGGACAACAGCATGGTATGAGTATTGCATAAATTCTGTTACTAGTGTACTCGTTTAGTACCAAAAATTCTAGCGAATATATGGCACAAAAATGAAGTACGGTCGAAAAACAATAGTCACAATAACCACACTGAAATTTGGACATGCATACTATCCAGCTCACCTTTACAAAATAGGAATCGTTGATTCAAACAAATGTGATACATGTAACGTAATATTTATGTGATGATTATCATATATTTTTCAACTGTTCTGAATATCAGGAACAAACCAAAGTTTTCATGGAAACATTGAGACCGAAAAACATAATACCACTTTCAAATATACTGCACTCACTAGCACTGAACAAATCACAAGTGATAGACGTTATATATGATGAAATTTATGAATGATTGTAACATGAATTTATAAACGAGACTTGATAATATGATTTCTATGTGAACATGTCCTTATCTTTCAAAATCCTTTTTTTTTCGCAGTCTACCTATTCTAGTCACCCAGATCGACCCCTGGGTGTGAAGAGTAATACCATGAAACCCCATCCCTTATTCAGGAAATAAAAAAAAATGTTGGTAGCTGTTATGGACTATGCGTCCGAGGGCCAAAAGTCATAATCGAAAACATGAGAATATTAATTATCAACACTACAATAGTTTTTCACGACGAAGTGATCAAGACATATTCAGCTGCTTGGTCTTGTTGTTTAGTTCATTATAGAGATAGGTAGGAATAAGAATTCAGTATATTTTCATAATTTTCTACTTCATGAGAGTTTTCTTTGAGTAAATCAATATTTGAATCTCCCGCAATAATATGGAATTTATGTAACTTTTTTGAGTCAAAGTGATTAAAGAGGGCAGTGTTGAATACATTTTTGTCTGTACTAGGTGACCCATAAATTGTCGTAGAGAGTATTTCAGTTCCATAAACATACAACAAATTAATAACGAAACATTTACAAAAGTCCGACAGGAATTCGAGAATAGATTGTATTTTTGCTTGGCTACCAATGGTGAACATTTTGAACACCTGATAGGGTAAGATAAATTTATTCAATCGCAATAGCTATTATTTTATTTCTTATTACAAATAATTTTCTTTCTGACCTATTTTACGAGAACGGATAAACCAATTTCAGTTTTCTAAACCGTGTTCAGTGAGGATTTTTAGGATCTTCAAAATGATGTGTTACGAGAAAGGAAGTGCCATTTGAAATTATTAAGTGGGGGTAGCTAGGTGTAAGGGGGTAACCTAAAATATCACCGGCACTGGTTTTAAATCTCCCCTTCGATATCTAAATTGACGTGTTTTTTGCCTACGGCAAATTCTCCCTGCTGAACGAAGTACTAGGGGTGGGAAGTTTTGAAATGAAGGCACTGTGTATCAATATTCCATCGTTTCTGTTAAATGTGCCTTCACTGTATATTATGTTGCATCCTGTCATTTGGTACATTTCCGTTTCATGAATGTTGAATATTCCAGATAGTACCACTATATCAAATTGCTCTGAGAATTTATTTAGAAAAATAAGGAGCTGATCAAAATTTTTTCTGATACTGCGTTTTACGAAAATGTCTTCATCTGAGGGAAAGAGAATTGACATTTTGATTTTAATTCGTCTTGCTGATTTGATGAAAATTCAGCAAGAGATATTCAGATTGATCAATGAAATGCACTCAGATCGTGAACATACTTTTTTTAAATAATGTAAATTTTCACGTCCGGAGATAACTGTGTCAAAGCTTCATTCAGGGTTCGGTAACAACTCGAGCACTTCGACCGTTACCTCATCGCTTTTAATAGTGTCTACTGCAGTAGTAGACGAAACAAACAAACTACGATCGAATAAATCGAAAAATAGCTTCTGATATAGCTTACGATAGTATCTACTATGGTGGTAGACGAAACGTCAGGCATAAAAATCTACAGATTACGATCGGAAAAATCGAAAAATAGCTTTGGCACAAACTTTTTTCAATAGCACGAAGCAAAACTTTAGAAATTCATTACATCTGAGGGATGCACCACACTCAGTTAAACCTACATATTCTGAAGATGTAAGTTGGTCGGCAGTTGAGAATCTACAGTGTGCAGTGAGGAAAAAGCCTTTAGTCTCACATGTGATATATCATCTTCATGAACTATGGCCTTCAATCATGAATTGGTTGAAGATCACTTCAACTGAAGAATCGGATTTTCAGATACCAAATAGCAGAAATAGTAATTTCATCGCACATAATTCGTTTTCAGACGAAGCAACGTTTTTTCTGCATGTTGCATGATAAAATGTCCGTCATCAATCTGGAAACAGTTCACAGTGTGAAGTTTTTGCAATATTATCCACCGAAGCTCTATGGATACCAAAAACTCATAAAGGGGATGTACCACTGAGGCCGATATCAAGTACCATAGGATTACCAACCTACAACCTCGACAAACATTCATCGGATATGCTGCAGAAACATGTTGGAAAGACTAAGACGTACCTGCGAGACTCCATTGACATTATCAAACATTTCAAAGGTATCACCTGAAACGATTAAAACGTTACATCAATAATAACCAAATCTGTTTTTCATATGAGCCAACTATCTACTCGTTCTATGAATCAATAACAATCAATTCATACACATGAGAGCATCTTGCCGAGGATAGCCGAACTATCATATTCATAGAACTTTCATTTTATAGAACGCAATGTTATTTTTTGGGCCATTTGATATAAATAAAACACGCATGACCAAATTGGATTTTACTAGGTTCAAGGGGTCATTGCTCCTTTCTTATCGATCGATCAAGGTGCAGGTTCGATTATTGTTTTCCGATCGCTTACCGTTTGAAAATATCAAAAAATATCTTCTTTTTCTCAGATAGAAATTGTAAAAAGGTGTTCCATATTCTGGACAAAACATCAGGTGCGTGAAAGAAGGGTTTCTAAATTATTATTTTCAACCTCACTTTTGGTTATCAAAAATGTCGGCATGCATGGCTTCATGCTATTAATATCCAAATTCATTTTAAAGATCATTAAAGATTAAAGTGAATATCTTTTTCAAATTTAGATATTCTCAGGTTATTATCGCCAGGGGTATATTAATTTAATTTTTACAAGTTCGTGAAACAAAAATTCCTTACTTTTGAGAATTTGACTGCAGTTGTATTTTCACAGCATATGGTTGAACCAGGAACAAAATTTCAAAAAGTAATTGTTGGTAGAAACGCAGTACCCCACATGGTATCCAGTGAATCAAGGCTGGAAACGACTCTGGGTGAGTATTAATGCACACGTTATTTTCAAAATCTGTAGTTATGTGATATCTCACCTAGAGTCATTTTATCCTGAGCCGCCAGGTCCAGTAGGGATAATTTTCGAAAGTGAAAATTTTTATCCCTCCCTGTATTATTGTCATATCTGAATATAACTCAAACTTGAAACTTGGATATCATCAAATGTAATGAAGAAACTCTTTTCGTCACTATCAGATGTTTTGAGTCATATCTTGTATATAATTTTTTCTTTCAAAGCATATGTGAATGTCTTCGAACATATGTTCAGTAATGAATAACAGTCTCGACACCTATTGAATTGTCATCGTAAGACTGTTGTTCGAGACTCTCATTTGTGTACATACGCTAAAAGACTGGTTATCCAAAGTTCAAGTGCAGTGTACATTTCACTGGTCAGACGCCAATTGTGTGATCTCGCTTGCATTAAACGACTTCTCCAATATTAAAAAGGGGTGAATATTGAAGCCCATCACTAAGCCCACCTGTCTTCCGAAGGAATGAATATAGAAGCCCCACAGAAGCCACCACACAAGGGGTGAAAAGCGAAGCCCACAACGCAGAATCAGTTCGTCGTTCAACCTGCATTAGGGACCACACCAGGTACATCATTTGTCTTGGTAAATTTACATACATCTTTTGTTACAAACATTTATTCACTTTATTATATACCATATACATATGATTATTGTTTCATTGTTTTGCTCAACATAGAAGTAAGTTACCGTTATCTATTTGGAGGAAAATTTGAATTTTCACCCTTTTATTAAAAAAAAAAAAATTCTGGCGTCCAGCCAAAACTACCTTCAAGATCTTCGCCTGACATATAGCCAGATATTAAAAACACCACTTCAATCTCCGCTGAATTAGCCTACTTCGTTACATAATTCGGCGCCCAACGTGGGGCTTAGGATCCCCATGTTGGAGACAAACGACATTCTAGTTAGCTGCGATATTGTATCCTCATTCACAAATCTATCACTCGAGGAATCCCTCAGCTACATAGAGGAGATCTTTCCATGAGATATTAACTCATTCCGTTTTTCACTGACGACAACTCATTTCCAGTGAAATGAAACCTTTCATGAACAAGTTGATGAGGTCGCCATGGACAGTTCACTTAGCCCATTAGTGAGGAATTTCCACATAGAAAAATTTGAAGAAAGAGCCATTCAGAAAAAGGACCAAAGCACTGGTTGAGGTATGTAAATGACGCGTTCGTTGTTTGAAGCCATGGAAAAAAAGAACTCCAAAACTTTCTGAATCATCTGAATAGCTTTCATCCAAAAATCCAGTTCACCATGGAATTAGAACAAAACCTCCAAATACCATTCCATGATATTTTAGTCATCAAGAAAGGTAATCGACTAAGCCATAAAGTGTACAGAAAGAAAACACACACAGATCGATACCTACAAAATGAATCCAATAGTGAAGTGAACATAGCTTTGAGAATATGTGAAGAAAGATACGTCGAAGACGAAATAAAACACCTAACAACTGTGTAACAAGCGAACGGCTATGCGTCTAAGAGAGGAGAAGAAAAATACCAGTGAAAATCAACCACAAGGCACTGTCTATCTGCCATACATAGAAATGCCACCAACCGAATCGGAAAAATTCTAAAGAAGGAGAAAATTCAAACCGTCTTCAAGCCAACGAAAAAAATATCGGAGTATCTGAGATTAGCAGTTTACAAGATTTTATGTTACTATGGTGAAGTCTATATCGGTCAGACGAAAAGAATCATTGGTAACCGCCTATTCTACCACAAGCAGAGTTGCCGATTGGGACAGACTGAAAAGTCTGCAGTCGCTGAACATGCCTGATGGAGAACACAAGATCCTGTTCTAAAATACCGAGGCTAGCAACGTCAAATTATTATTTAACAAAAATGTATTCAAAAGATATTGAAATACACAAACATCAAGAGAACTTCAATAGATAAAAATAGAAAACAAATCTACCTAAAATCTGGCATACAGCATTGAATAGCGCCAAAACGAAGCCAGGTCAACCAAATCGCGACGGATAATCAGCACTATAAACCACACGGCAGAAATGAGAGTTTCAGTTTTAGTTGACACGTCAAGAAGAGTACTTCGACCATGTCACTGAAGATGACTGCCGCAGTTGCAGTCCAAACGTTTGGAGATTATAACCAGAGAAGACCACGGCCAAACCCGGAAATCAACTTAAACGATCTAAACGGTTTTCATCATTTTCCGGAAAATTGAAAGGTATTAGTATATAAGTAATATTTTGTTTCAGTAGATGTTTCAGACAAAATGATGAGTTATGAGATATCAGTCTATATGTTTTGATACCGTTCGATACTTTCAAATGTGAAAGATCATGGTACACAAAAATGTATTCAACAAAATATTCGAAGAAAAACCGGAATGAATAAATTCATGTTTGTATATTTTGTCATCCCTCTACAATGAATTTAATTTCTTGTAGAAGGTTTTCAAAAGTATTTGTGGCATTTAGTAAAAAATACATATTACGACCAAAAATGTTGCTGAAAACAAATTTAACGCAGATATTTCAGGCAACTTATGAACAGGTAACAGAGAAACATATCATATCGGTGCTAGAGGATTCGAAATCAACAGTGTGGAAGACATTTGCGAAAATTCATATATTACACATCACATAACTACATGAAAACATTTCAACTCCTATAACCTAGCAGCAGCCTATTCTAATACTTTTCGATCAAATATCTGTGGTTCGAATCATGGCAACATATCATTTATTACACATGATACGATGTCATAGTGAAATTTGAAATGAAGCAAAGCCTAGGCTTGGCATACTAGGAATATATGAAGTGAATGAAAGGAAATCTAAAAATATATAGTTGTCAAAATTTGAGCAGTATACTCGTTGCAGCATATTTTCGAAACTATCAGATTGATGAGTGCGATAAGTTTGAGGTGTATTAACATAACCAATATTGATATAGTGGAATTTTTTGACTTTAAGTTGACAAATTCATCTGAACTCCAATAACCCAAAAATGTTATACACAATGGTATATGAATCCCAAGGAACAATCGTCTTCTTGTTTGTGCCGTTGATCAGAAGAGAAGATAGGACATTGGATTATAGAGTACACAGACAGGTATCTGAATAAAAACTCTAATCATCAGCCGAGACAAAAGAGAAAAGTCATCAAAACGAACGTTTTAACGGATGAGCGCTACAATCCTTCGTGAAAAATGCTATGGTCTGAATCGAAAAGATTCTGTAAAGTAACGTGATCAGTATATAGGACGGAGAACATCATAACATCAGTTAAGGATCCCAGAACGTTTCTAACAGAACTGGAAGTACTCGTATATCGGATCTCTTGTTATTGTTGATTGATCTACATTATGATTACAAAAATGAATAAAAGTAACCAGTTCTATGAGCACAAGAGAAATTGTAGCCTGAGGTATACTGACAAAGCTGTGAAAGAGAAACATTTGTTCAGACGTATCAGTATTTGTCACCTAATTTCAAGGATTCTATAATTTTTTGATTTATCATTTGTGAGCTGTGATCTCAAGTTTTTATTGTATCCATTCCTCTTTGTTTCAAATTGGAAACTTTCACGTTATTGGTAATTTTTTACAGTGGGTAAATTTGTAGCCCTCAATAAAAGGCCTGTACTTCTATTGTTAACTTTCTCAAGAAGGTCTTTTATATTTTTTCATGGCTATATTATTTGAGTCCAAATACTAAAATTTATGAAGATAACGTGACGTTATCTGTATTTATATCTATTTGAAATTATGGCGAGTAAAAATTACAATCCTTAATAATTTCTCTTTCTGCCGAATTTTGACCTATACAGATAAATCACCCTCTCTTAAAAATGAAGTTCAAGATAGGACCAAGTGAAAATATGAATCAGTCTTCATCCGAGAGTACTTGTTACAATACATTACGTCTCACGGGGAATTACAAAAATCATTCTTCAACCCATAGTATTTGTGACAAGACATACCGTCTTACCATATACCGTTAACAATATCAATCTCGTTAAAGTTTTTTACCATAGATTTTTGTTTTTTATACATTCAAGTTCATACAATAAACTCATAGTGAATAAAATATTGATAAGATAATAATTTATCTCTCCAAAAATTATTGGTGAAACCTAATTAGTTTTTTCAATTGTAAAATTTGGATGAAATCAATAATTGAAAAACATAGTCCTTCGAGCCGGATATTGATACTTTATGCAGTCAGTGTTTACTGAAAGAAGCAGTTCAAAGCGCAGTTCAAACCACAGTCCACACAGCACTTCAGATGCAGTTCAAATCGCAGTCCAGTTTGCAGCCTACATCGCAGTTCAGAGTGCGTTTCAAATCACACCTCGAATCGCAACTAGTATAAGGTAAGTTGGTCATTCATCAATCCAAAATTAAGACCAATCCTTTGTTCCTTCATACCGTGTTAACTGTCCATATCATTCATCATTTTTATCGTATCGTTTTTCCAACCGTATCGTTCTGCCTAAATTAAAATGGCTGAATTCACAAAATTGAAAATGAAACGCGGTCATATTCAAGCTACAATAACAATATTGAGAAAGAACCTTGACGAAGCAGATGAAGAGCCCCAGAACGCAAATAGACATCTCATTCAAGCGTCATTAGATACAGCAGTTAAGGCATTTGAAAAATTCGAAGGGATTCAAGACAGCTTAGAAGATTTAGATGATGAAGAATATGGGCAAAGCAGTATAGTCACTAAAAATTTTAATGTAGAAAGGGCCTGCGCTCAAACTCCTGGAGAAGTTAAGTCCACCAACCAATAGCAAAGCCAATATTGTTCAACCAGTAATTCCCGTTCAGGCAAGCAACAATATCGCGATAAATCTACCGCCTATTTCGTTAAAACCGTTTGATGGAACTCCAGAAAAATGTAGCGAGTTTTTCAGTCTATTCCAGGACGTAATTGGGGAGGAGCAGATACCTTGTGTGAATAAACTGAATTATTTGAAATCAGCATTAACCGGAAAGGCAGCAAGAGCCATTGAGTCATTAGAAATCATTGAAGGTAATCATGATGTCGCAATATCAATACTGAAGGAAAAATTTGAGAACAAGCGTCGTATGGCACGTC
>WOGR01008554.1:0-11786 GCA_015342045.1 Leptinotarsa lineolata | reverse complement strand
AAAAAAATGAATAAATAAAATAAAATAAATTAATATAATTAAAAGTTGAGTGATTTCAAACCACGTTACTTCACGACGTTTTGATTGTTATTATCTACAATCGTCTTCGGGTGATGACTGTCATCACCCGAAGAAGATTTTAGATACTATTATTTCTCAGTAAATATCCTACAATAATGAATACCTACTGAAAATAATATACATTCCACTCATTCAACACCTTGACTGCCTTACATATCCCAGGCAATGTAAATAATTTATCTCTCGGAGACTTGAGCCATTAATTTAAGTAATAGTTCATTGTGAAATTTTCAATGAAGTGTTACTTGAATATATCATGGTTTTTCATAAAGTATCGGTCAATTCCATCACATCATAAACCATTTAAAACAAAATGTCATGCAAGCACATTTGATGTAAAAACATAATTATTCAACAGATGTTCATATTGAATATACCATTGTAATCGTTGTAGTTTATAGATTCAGCTACTAAAGTATTTTTTACACATATCTCTGAAGGTATCTATGCAAAGTTAAATGTGCAAATATCACCCCTAAATATCCCAGTGTATACAATTCATTCAAAGCGACAATATTTGATCACAGTTTCAGAAGGGCTATGGACCCTAAGATATGGCATTTCAGAGCGTGTGTTCAAGCATTTTTTCGAGTTTCTAAAAAAGGATGCAACCAAGAGATAGATGACAATTTTTTGCCAAATATCTTGGCTCTCAATATTGCCAGTATCAACACTTATAAAATTTATGAACTAAGTACAGTGTGATATCTTTGCTTTCAATAAATTTAACTTTTTAATGTTCAGCGAGATAAATGAAAAACCTGATTCGGTTGACAATTTATACATAGAAGTTTTCACTTCAACAAGTTATTCCTGTAGATCAGACCATCAAAAAGGTGGTGTAGGAATTTGGATAAGAAATTCAATATTTATAAAAGATACGAAACTTTCTTAGTTTTGTGTAGAAAAAGACATTGAAGTGTGTGGTGTTACTTAAAATGACAATCCCAAAAAATACATTTTACTGAATTTTTATCGTTCTCCCAATGGGGATTCAGACATATTTTGTGAGCGTCTGGCTAAAAATATTAGATCTGATATTTAACCCTAATATATTTTTCATAGTGGTTGGAGATTTTAACTGTGATGCATACAATAACTAGTCAAATTTTGTAAAAGTGAGCAATGTTTTCTCATGTTTCAACATTGTTCATATAGTAAATTGGCCTACAAGAGTGCAAGGTCACAGTTTATCCACGATTGATAATATTTTCATCAATTTTAACAACGGTGGAGCTACTATTGTCTTAGACAATAATATATCTGACCATAGATATATCTTTCATGAAATCTTCCAGGAAATAAGTCACTAGAAAAAGAAAATTGGCGTGGATTATTTGATTTAGATGATATTGATAAAGTCTATAGTAATTTCTTTCAAACCTTCTTTTAACATTTCGATGTCAATTTTACCTTACGACAGGTGTGTTGCAAACCGGATGATAAAAAATGGGTTGATAAGTACATGAAGACCTTTTCTATTGAAGAATAAGTACCCCAAGTTAGCAGATGTCTATAGAGAATCAAAAAAATGTCAAAAGCACAATTTGTCATGATCACGAGAGAGTGGAAGATCAGGACTTCTATCCAACTTTTTCGAAGAGACTCCACTGGAACTCAGAAATAAACTCCTTGTTCCAAATATGACTTACAAAAAAATGAAATTCATACTCATACTTTTTTCTTGAGGCCATACTTGCCGAATGAACTGCTAGTTTTATTGAGGAACAAGCTCAAAAATGAATCATCTTCAGGGCCTGATGAAGTTCCCATATTCATTTTGAGGAGAATTGTTAGCATTGTGATTGAGCCTTTAACATTTTTGGTGAATCTCTATTTCAAAACTGAGTAAATTTCCTTCTGATATCAAAATCGTGGAAGTTATACCATTATACCTGTATATAAAAAAATGTCCTGAAAACTTGGAAAATTATAGCCCTATAACAATATTCAGCAGCTTCTCAACAGTTTTCGAATATTGTTACTTAGAAAGACTTATTGCCTTTTTGAATGGATTCAACATTTAACCTGCAGCCAGCACAGTTTTCGAAGAGAAAAATCAACTATAACTACTATTAATCACTTTTTCAACTATCTACTAGACTGCATTGATTGAAGTGAGATTCCTTACGGTATTTTCTGTGACTTGAGTCGAGCTTTCGACTGTGTTGATCATGATATGCTTATATCGAAGCTATACAACTATGGTATTAGAGATGTTTGTCTCAGTTGGATTGCGTCTTTTATTAAATACCAATCACAGTTTGTCAGTTTGAAATATTTCAATAACAACTCGCTTCAGAACATAAAATCTTCTAAGGCTCAAATTGATATGGGTATCCCGCAGGGCTCTGTCTGGGCCCGGTTCTCTTCATTTTATATATTAATGAAATAACGAAATTGTTTCCAAACGTAGGACTTACAATTTATTCTGATTTTACCTCTTTACTGTTCCTGACTGTTCTTATACAATGATATATTGTCTTAAAGAAATAAAATTGATTTGAATTGATTTTGAACACATCCCTGAAGTATGACCAAGTCTCAGCTCGAATATGAGCTTTAGCGTTGAATACACATTTGGCCGCAACACATGTTCAGTTCTTTAGTTATGCACAATGTCGTATTGTACAGAAAAAACGCAACAGAATAAGAAAAATGAAGCAGAATAAGAAAACTTATCAGGTCATGCAATAATGAATAACAATATTATTGAAAATACGTTTGTCTCACCAGAAAAAAATGCTGTCTCCCGATACATGTTTCTCTAACCAAATTATCATCATCAGGAAAAATGACTGAAACTCGTCTCTTTTTTATCGAATTACCCAATTACTAAATCTAAGACTTGAGAAATAGTCTCTATGTTATACCTAGACGTAATAATAGCCATTTCAACAATTCGATGAAATTTTATGAATCAAGTACATGATCTTTAATTTGTCTTCGCAAAATTGTTATATTCAATGACTTCATTTTTGGGGAAATATCGTTGAATATTTTGATTACATTGAATAAAAGGCGAAAGATTATGCATTTTATAATTTTTTTTTCAAAATTGTGAGGAAGAAAGTATAAGTACTTAGGCATGGTATATATTAGGTTTGACCATAATTATTGGGGTTATATGAACTTCTGCTATGAGTTTAACCAATTTGGTGTTCAAAATGCAGTGGTAATGTTGTAATTAATCATAATAGTGCACCAATTGCAATCTGGCTCTTTGTGAAAATATCGATGCTTTCATTTCGTTGAAGCCTAAAATTAATATTCCTTGCACATTGTAATATATCCTACACTTCAGCCTGGGAGACTTATGTGTACTGACTGAGTAGGTAACTGAAATGAAAATTTCTTACTACACAGCAATATCCACCTCCCGCCCCATGTTTGATTTTTGACACGTGTGTCATTTTCCACTCTTTGCGGTTAAAGACTTTGAGCGCAAAGTTAGTGTCAAACAGGTATTTCGGTGTCATGTGGTCTGGCATCATGTTTGATATTGATTTCTTCACATATTCCAAAATTTCTGTTTTCCCGATCCCATGTAACTTGGTAAGTTTTGCAGTCTGAATTGGTCGACCCTTGTTTCCCCCAATATTAGAAGAGTAAAGGAGGAAGATTCAAGGGGATTTCTAATGCAACTGTTGGGAGTGCTTTTCATTGCTCCTGTTATTCCCAATCATGTGAGTTTTTGCACCCTGTTTAGTTTGTTAATAGCGTTTGTCTGTTTCAAACCAAAGATGCATATTTCATCATGGGTTCAGCCATCATAGTGTAGAGCCAATGTGTAGCCAACATATCTTTCCTAGGTGCTTCTGGTCAGCATCAGTGCTACCTACCTCCACCGTTCTTTTCATTTTTTTTAGATATTCCAGGTTAGTTTGGCATCTAGCATCACTTCCAGATATTTGACCTCCTATGATAGATGAAACTCTTCTCCTCAAAGTTCAAGAGGTTGTTGTGTCCTCACCTTCTTTTTTATTTTTGTACATAAATAATCGATCTTAAGTAGTTAAATGTGTTCGTTTAATTATATGCAATGATAACCCTTCTCCCAAAATTGTTTTCCCCGTCCCGTGTAATGTCTCTTATCGCTCGGATACGACTGAATTCCAGTTCTCTAAATTAAGAGGTCCGCGCATCTCGGCTCACCAAGTAAAGTGAACACTCCGAGAGTCGATTCGTGGCCGGAAAAAGAATAGCTCGCAGCTCTCTCGAAAATAGTGAATTTGTATCCTCTCCTGGATCTCCATACTACGGTAGAAAATCACAGTCTCTTTCAATCTGTCTCTCCTCAAAAATTAGTTCAACCCAGCCATATTTACAGTCCATTATTTTATCGAAAATCCAATAGAGGTCTTAGGACCTGTTTTGATTCTCTTGGTAAATACTACTGTGGTCGAGTTCATTTAGTTTATCTTGAGCCCTTTTTTATCGATCCATCTAGTAATATTCAGGCCGACGTCTGCATAGCTTAGTACTTTATTTCCATTATGGTTCAGGAGTCCTAGTAATTCGTCCATAAAAAGGTTCCATAACAGTGGGAATAAAAACTTCCCGTGAGGACATCCCCCCGCAATACAAACAACTACTGTCTATTTACCAGCAGCACACAATCCGTCTCCTCCTCGACACCTGGATGATTAATTCAAACTATATACAACAAAGTAACCTAAACAAAGATACATGCATGATAACAGCATGATCACCACGCACATTTGCATCTATTGGGTAAAATAAACAAGTCTCCTTACGCTGGCCAATCAGATTAGCTGTTATGCAAAGTAAAATGTGCAAGTATCACCCCTAATTATCCCAGTATATACAACTCATTCAAAGTGACAATATTGAACACAATTTCAGAAGGGCTATGGATCCTAAGGTATGGCCTTTCAAAGCGTGTGTTCAGTGTTTTTTCGAATTTCCGAAAAAACAAAATAAACAAGTCTTACACTGGCCAGTCAAATTTAACTGCAATCGGCTGGCGGAATTCATGATACAGTGTCGAAGTGGACAATTATGTTTTAACGCCTGTGCTGTGTACATATAAGTAATGCATTTTAAAGTATAAATTTTTTGAAATTTTAAGTACTGATACAGCTGAAGAAACTGCTAATTTGTGTCCCTACACTTCCACTTAAATAATTGTTCCTATACCCAGCCGCATATTATTTTTTAAAAAATCGGTCTATCCTTAGTGCGACTCTTTACAAGCAGCTTTGTCTAGGAGATCACGTTTACTATGAATGATAATATTTTGGAGCACTTTGTTGCTAAGATGGGCAGAATATAGGTACGTATTATCAACTGTATCCTCTATATTCAAGAAAGCAGCTAAAAGCTCTTCCTTGTTTTTTAAGCATATTCTGCTTTTTCCGTGCCCCGGTATAAAGCCGTTGACATAATAATTATAATAATATTGTACAACCCCCTTAGAGAATAACAAAAGTTGAAAGAAAAGAAAAAGAATTCTACTACAAAAATATATAACTATCTGATCGCTATCTGGTCCCGGCGAATTATGAGGTTGGAATAATTTCATTGCTCATTTGATTTTTCACCATATCTACCACTTTTTTGCCACTTGAACTGGGGCCTTCAGTTCTTTTTGTTATGGTGAAAACACCAGCACTACAGGGAAATCCTTATGACGCTCTAAGAGCGGAATTAGCTTTGAAATTTCTGATCCGAGGAAGTCCACCCGGAGAAGCTCTCTTATAGTCTTATATAGAGACCATGAAAATAATTTACTGCTCACCTGTATAGAATTTATTCTAGAATACTGTTTGTTCTGTTGTCTGATCTTCACAATATGACGGCTACTTAAAGCAAATTGAACGTAAACAAGAAAAGTTTTTGATATGTTTTGCTTTTGAACTTGGTGTTGCCAGATATCAATATAATATGAATAAGAATAATATCTGAATTAGTAACATATTTTTGGATTGATTTACATGAAGTAAATTATTACAAGTGGTTTGGGTTTATTGAATTTCATTTTCTTTGGTGAATTCAGTGATCTGACACTGTATCATCTTTTTTCGTGTTTATTAGCCTCGGGAGTTCAACGATTCTCCGTTTCATATTTTTCATCTTATCATTACATTGTCAAATCTTCAAATGAAATGAACTATTTTGTTTTAGATTTTGAATGGTCACAAAACATGGGTCGTTAATGGAATTTCTGCAGATATATTGATAGTACTTGCAGTAACTGATGTTGTAAAACTAGACGCTTTTGAGGAAACAAGATTGAGTGCATTCATTGTTGAGAAAGACTTTCAGGGAGTTTCTGTAGGAAACAATCATCCAACTGGGATAGAAGCAACTGATATCACTTTTACTGATACTCCTGTTCCAGTTGGTATGCCTGGTGAGTAAAAGAGTGTAACTATTCATCAGGTATATATTTTCAGAAAATGTTATTGGTGAAGTGAATAAAGCCCAAGAATTGCTACCTTCTCTCATTAACGAATATAGATTGAGTATAAGTTCAATTTGCTGCACTGTGACGAAAAAACTTTTAAATAATCTGATCAGAGATATACTTGAGAAGTCAGATGAAAAAAATTTACTTCACAAAACAGATGCAATTCGTGAAAAAATTGGACAGGTAAGTTCACGACATTCTCAAGTATTTCAAACACATTTGTCATAAATGTTGGCATTATTGAAATGAGGAATGTAAAGTAATAAAAATGATTGAAGTTATTACTATAATCACTAGTTTTATGATTTTCGTTATAGTTGGTTAGGGTTCCTTTTACATCATGTCCAATAATGTTATTTTTTCAGCTGACTACTTCACTCTACGCTATGGAAAGTATTTCTTATTTGACTGCAGGACTCATTGATAATTATGAGAATCAAGATTGCGAAATGGAGTGTGCAATTGCTAAGGTTTGTTAAATAATTTCACCTGAATCTTATTTCTGAGTGGAAACATTTTTCATGGATATTATGCCATCCTAATATACGTTGAAAATTATTTTTATTTAATATAAAGTACAAATATCAAATATTCATTAATGATGACGTAATACATTTTTAGTACTGTTCCAATTAAACATTTTTATTGTTATTCTTTTTGAAGACTTACCAATGTTTGTGTTCAATTGATTTATTATAATAAAGTCATTGATGAAAAGACTTTTGGTTTCAGATATTTGCTACAGAGAATACAATGAAAAATTCTCTAATATGCTTGGATCTCATTGGAACGTTAGCTACTTCTGAAACACATTGGGCTAATATCCTTCACAAGGAAACTCTTCTTTTATCAATATTACATGAAAGTAGTGATAATTTGAAGATTATCACTTCTTTATTAGGACTGCAATATGCAGGGGTAAGTGAACGAGAAACCATAATAGATAAAAATAATACACTCATCTACTGCTATTCAATTTGGTTCAAATAATCCCCAATGCTGCATGAGTCTGACTCTTTTACCATTTTTTAATTTCTTTTATAGATTCAGTTGTGGTTTTCAAGTCAGTGATTCAATCAGGCAATTTATTATGCAACTTCATTGGCTTGTAGTGAGGTGTTTTTTCAGTTACAGTTATGTTGGGGTTACACCATAGTAGTATTTTTTAAATTTCACCTGAATCTTTCGATAGCAGACTGAGCGCTTTCGATAGCAGACTGCTATCATCATCGTGGCACTACTGAACATTTTCTCGTCTTGTTTGCCCTTTTATGCGGTCAGATCGTCTTAGACAGGTATTAGCTTGAGTAGGTACTTTGATCACGCTTCTATCTCGGTGTTCGATTAAGTTTGCCTGGATTTTCTGTCGGGATTTCTCAGTTTCAATAACTCCTAAATAGTATGATTTGAACCTTGGGTCTTAAAAGGTAGCGATAAGGTACTTTGGATTCTCTCCTAAGGATTTAAAACGACTTTCTAATTCAGCTTTCAAAGAAGCTTTCATACGAACTAAGTCCGGTGTTCTTTGTGCAGTTTCGTTTTTGTCTAACTACTTTTTTAATGCGGAAACATGTGGAAGAGCCTGGGATATACAGGAGAGGCCAGAACTTGTAATTTTAGTTATTTCTTCAAATGGTTTGAAAAGTTTTATGAACTGCTCCATCAGACCCCACTGTTGTATCGTCAAATTAATGAGTGTATCATGTTTAGCGACATAAAGAGAGATGGGCCTTTTTTGTTCCAGCAAGTGTTCTGCCATATAGAAGGTAGAATTCCATCTCGTGTTGATGTCCCGCACTAACTGATGCTGAGGTAGATTTAACTCTTTCTGAATTGCAATGTGATAAAACCCGAACGTGTCCGAATACTTCTCTTCTTGTTCACCGCGCTCATACTCAAAATTCAAATCAAACTGATCCCGTCATGTAATGCGATATAGGGCCTCGTAGTTTGCCGAATATCCGTTATCCGACCAAACTACTATCCGTTTCATCTCTAATACGTACTACTCTCAAAGGACAGGAGAATAAATAGATTGCCCTTTTAGCTCAAATTCAGAATATTGAAGAAATATTATATTAATAAAAATTTCGTTTACAGTAACAATTCATAAATCAAAATATGACAATTCAAATAAACAAAAACAAAATATCATATCATATCAAAAATCAATATACAGAGTCAGACCAATGTCTGATATACTCTCACCACAAGTTTCAGTTTTGATAGATGAAACTTTATTTCAAATTGGGCTCGATTCTAAGCTGGAGTAAATCTTGAAGGGTGTTTCACTCTTCTTCCACATCCCAACTCCCGCCAAACGGTCATCTCCCGCTAAATCAGTGAAGCGGAGAGAGAAGATAAGTGATAAGTGAAAGGAGGGGTCAAGTGAAAGTACTCGAAAGACTCATAAATAGTCATCTCTCGGAGGAATTAGTCCAGTCATCACCCGAAGACGATTCTAGATACAATCGAAACGTCGTGAAGTAACGTGGTTTGAAATCACTTAACTTTTAATTATACCAATTCATTTTTATTTCATTTATTCAATTTTTTTCACTCGTATTTTATTTCAATGTGGATTCTTTTCAGGTTTTTTGTTTAATATACCTATTTGCCATTTTTAGCTATTTTTTTAAATTTCAATTGAATTGTTCATTTCAGGGATTTCAAATCATTTTATATAATATTAGACAATGAAAGTCCAAACTGATGAAATTCACCACGAAACATTGTCATTCACCTTCAAACAAGAGTAGAAGGGTCTCCCAGAAATTTTTTTTTACATTTTTCCTGAACTGACTTTCATTCAAGTTTGCCGTCCTAATATCGACTGGCAAGTGATCAATCATCTTGCCAGCAATACAGAAAGTAGAGTCTTTTTTGGTATTTTTAGTGAGTAATAGGAATTTCAGTATGTGCCTATTGCTGCGGTTAGCATAATGATTAGAAGTTGGGGCAAATTTTAAATTATATTTATTCCAGAATGAGTATTTTGTTACTCGTGAAAATTTCCCCATATGACTCATGAGGTCTGATTTTATAAATGAACTTAATGGCAAATTTTTGAAACGTGAGCAATTCATTGGGAAGTGTTGAATTATAAATTTCCAAAAAAAGTATTCCATAACGTTGGTGGGAATCTGAAAGAGAATAATATGCCATTTTGGCAGTAGCTGGTCCTATTTAATTGAAAATCACTTTCACTGCATAGCAACCAGTTGAGATCTTGCTTCTGAGTTGTTGAATTTTACTGAATTTCTAGGTGTGCTCTATGAGCACACCTAGAAATTCAGTAAAATTTTTATTTCCTATTACATATTTGCCAAACACACTTTCATCAATCGAGAATTTTAAGGATAATAAGTGGGTTTTTTCTGTGTTGAAATATTATTTGAATTCCATCATTTCCTTTCCATAGTATAGTGGTATCATCTGCAAAGAGAGTGAATTCACCATATATCTTGACTTCAGTGAGGTCGTTGACATATAATAGGAAAATAATGGGGCCGAGAACAGATTCTTGGAGAGCTCATGACGAGACTTCCCTCCTATTCGAAAGTTTCGCTGTTTCAACCATCTGATAATGTCCTGAGAGAAGTGAATCGAATTATGTGAGATTCACACCTCGGTATCCATACAGTTGAAGATTTTTTAGCAGTATCTCAGTATCTTGTGATCAAAATAGTCAAATTCCTTTGTTGAATCACAGACACTGCTGTTGTTGTCTCTCCAGCATTTATCTTCATTTGAATCGAATCGTCACGTGTGATAGAAAGTGGATCCTCTACGACAACAGGAGACGACATCGATGAGCTACCCAGGCACTTTCGAAAGTACAAATCCACAAAAAGATATATATGGTTCTGTATGATGGTCAGCGGCTGGTGTAATTTACTATAACTTTCTACAACTGGGCCAAACCATCAATTATATAGTGTTCTATTGCGAGGAAATTGGTGAGAAGTACTAAAAACTGCATCAGCAGCAGCCGAAATAGCAATAGAAGAGGTCTGATCTTGCATCACGACAGCACACGTCCGCACTTTTCACAATTCACCGTCCGAAATTGAACGAATTGAGCGTCAAAATTCTGTCTCACCCACCTCACTCATCAGACCTCTGACTAACTGAACACTATAATTTCAAGCACTTTGATAACTTTTTGACAGATGGAACCTTCGCCAATCAGGACCAGGGACTCTACGTTCCACACAGCATGAACTGTGTGGAACGTAGCGCCGTCCTGTCGAGACCACATGTCGTTGGTGTCCAGATAATTCAATACAGGCCAAAAGAAGTTGGTGATCATCGACCTATAGTGCTCGCCGTTGACAATGATGGCCTGGCCGATGTCGATGATATCGCCAGTATAAAATCCACACCGAAAAGCGACTTTTTCGAGATACATTGTGCGCTCTTGGACCTAATGTGGATTGGTATCGTTTAAAATTCGACAATATTGATTGTTTGCGCACTAATTCGCCCAGAATCGGGCCTCATCGCTGAGGATGATTTTTCGTTGAAAACCATAGTCAGTTGCCAACTGCTCCTTTCAGCTGTCCTGGGAAAATTGAATCTTGTACGGGTCCAGGCCCGAGTCACGCCGCAAAATTTGCCAAATTATGGTCTGCGAAAAGCATACTTTTTGTGAGCGACGCGAAATCGACTGCCTCGTATTCTCGTGCACACTCTCACAGACACCAGCGATGTTTTCGGCAGATCTTGAGTTTTTTCGACATACCGGTGTTGGTTGATCATTTACGGAACCAGTGTACTCAAACCTATTCACCACATCGCGAATAGTCTCAGTAGGACGACCGTAAAATAGGCGAAGCGTGCGGTACGTTGCTCGAACAGAACACTCATTTCAATGAAACAATTTCATTCTTTGCACGTGTTGTTGGCATAACAGATGGTGATTTGGCAAAACAGGCTGAATAAATAACAACTGATTAGACAGATGTAGCTTCGAAAAGATGGCAGTTATCAATTGTCAATGCCACGAAAACCCAGGTATCGATTTTATTCAAAAATATGAATGTCTCTGAACCGGATATACTAGTGTCAGGACAGACAATTTCGATTTCTGCTTTGATAAGTTTGTTGGGTATTGAAATGTACACTAATATGTCTTGGCATAATCATGTTGTTGGAATTGCGAGGGCTACTTCTCGAAAGCTTGGAACACTGACACACCTCAGCAACTTCTGATGCTTTATTAAGTTCAGATTAGACCTTCTTTAAAGTATTGTTCTCATATATGGAGCTC
>WOGR01008553.1:0-11786 GCA_015342045.1 Leptinotarsa lineolata | reverse complement strand
ACAACTGATTTAAACTTACCTTTTCATACACAAGGTAATAAAACAAAAAAATTACGTGCAAGGGCGCGCGCGGATTCACATTCCACAAAGACTTACCTTATTCACGTATTACTGCTTTGAGCTGTCGCGGCGTACTAGAGCCAAGTTTAACAAAAATACAAACGATAGTATGTGTGTGCGGACTGACATTCCGCGTGCGCCCACTGAAAGGTTAAACACTGATATTTGTTTTCACAACTAATAAACTGTGGGCACTTCATATTTCACAGTAATTAAATTTTATATCCGGATTACGAATTTCAACTTCAAATTTAGAATGGCTCTGTCTAATGTTCCGCATGCTGGAAAATGGAAAATTTGTAAGTTGGGGTTTCTCTCATATAGGGTCTTTCATTAAGTGCTCCCTATCTTTAAATTTAAATAAAACAAAGAAAGTTATCCTCGAAATTATTCATTCGTTTGAAAGAACTATTGATGCCATTATGTGTAGAATATAACATCGTTCAAATGTTCGCGACAGCTTCTCTGGGTGGAGAGCATCTGAAACGTCCAATTTTCCATGACTCTGGCGCATAAATCAGGCTAAATTTGAACGATGGCTTGGGTTATTTTTGCTTTAAGGACCGCTGTGGCTTGTGGCTTACTTGCATACACCTGCGACTTGAGAACAAAGAAAAAGTGCAAAGGGGGCAAATCGCACGATTTTGGTGGCCAGTTCACAACTCCCACACGTGAGACGACCACGCCCTCAAATCGCTCGTACAGAATTTCTAATGTGGCATGAGCTGTGTTGCACCTAGCGCCGTCCTGTTGAAAACACATGTCATTGGTGTCCGGATCATCCAATTCAAGTCAAAAGAAGTTGGTGATCATCGGCCTACTGTACTTTATGATATTATTAGGGGGAAGTCCCCTAGTGGCGTACACCTAAGGTTTTCAGAAAATAAAATAAAAACTACTTCGTGAAATGTAATTTTATTTATGTATTAGTCAAGTCAACCAATTATAAAATCAATTAACTAAAATACAACTTTTGCCGAAATATATTTAGGAATTTCAATTGAGCTTTGGTAAAAAAAAAATAAAATTTTTGGCACTGCCACCTAGAACCGGACGGAGTCAACTTCGAACCCCTAGCGCCGGACACTATTGAAACGCCGTTCATTGGTCGCATATATACATAGCTTTACATTCAGGAATGTCAGCACATGCTTCAGGAGCCCACTCTTGGCAACTAGAGTATTGAATCCAGTCTTCGTCGTGGTCCTCGTGTTACATATTTGAGTTAATGGTTCTTTTTTCTTCGTTTCATGCCGAGATTTTCCTTTGACCATCACACCTTTGGTTCGTTTCTTCTTCTCTTCTTTTGCTGTTTTGAACTTGGATCCCATTCTTTTCTTTTTTACCTTAAGCCACGTGCTTGTCGACGGTGCTCTCAATGAAATGTTCGGATGTCTCTGCATGAAATCATAATAAAAATGCTTCTCAGCAGCTTGTTTCTCTTTGTTGAAACGATGGGGGATCTTCATTGCTTCAGCCAAGTTGAAAGCTAACTTCAGAAACTCCTTTTTCATCAGCGGTAGACATTTATTGGATAAATCTTTTACGTGGTCCACTAAAACTTGTTCATACTCGGGTAAGAAGTATTAGTGAATCTACCGAGCTTTGGTTGCAACGTCACTTCTCCACAGTTCAATGCCAATGTTTCATTATGTAGAGTGCTTTTTGGTATATTGTTGCGTAGTGAAGCTTCCCTCAAACTCATTTCTTTGGACAAAACCTTATCTATCGCAGTTTGTAAACTCTTTTGGTCACATTTTCTCTTCTTCTTCGTCTCTTCCATTTTGATTTATTTTCGATATTTTATCTTCTGAAACAACCTATAATAATTATAATAATAAATATAAATGCTTAGTAGAAAAAACAACTTGAACACTGTCCGGTGTTAAGGGACATCTCTGTGTCCGGTACTAGGGGACACAGGATTCCCAACATTTCGTATTTTACACTAAAACTGTTAAGAAAATTAATAAAAACTTTAATTGTTGATGAATTATAAGGGTACACTATTTTTGTTGGCAATCAAAAGAAACACTTAAACACAAAACTATAGCAGTAATACTTACCCAAAATTTATGCGACGCAGTGATTTTCCGCGAAAAACAGCAATCAACTGCTCCCAACGAGGCTTTTCGCGTCACTGGCAAACCGCGTTCCGTGTCCCTATTTCACCACCTTTCCGCGCTCCTCTCATCGATTTTTGAACCGAACGAGTTGTGACTTGTCGGGATAGCGCGAGTATTCGGCGCTACGTGCCGTCCGGCGTTACGGGACTTCCTCCTAATAATGACCAGATTCAACGCCAGAACCACAGTGAACAATGACTGCATGAAGAATATAATAGTGGTCTGCTAGATTGAAGTGTTCATTTATGTTGAACCTTCCTAAGCGTTTGGTGCTTCTGTCTGAGGTTGAGTCAAATTGGAAGATTATCAGTGTTATTATTAGATTGGTGCCTCAGCCATACTTGTTGTCTCATAATAGTCAGTTAATAGCCCGTTGAAAGTTCTGTTTTCAGATGATTCAACAACAAGCTTTGCACGGACTGGTTATCAGTTATAGTAGGAGAAAGTCACAAACGTTTCTGTTAACTCTTGAACATGTACTACAAACTAAATTAGTGAGGATTTTTCCAGCAAAAGATCCACGACTACAAGACGAGATAGACTGTACGGAATCAATCAATCCAGACGGTCAGGAGTATTGAATCTACTATTTTCCTATTCACGAAGATTATTCAACAAGAACCCCAAAAATTCGGAACAATTCTCTTGTTGTCCTGAAGAGTATCTAGTGGACTTTAAAGACTCTAGGAAATCAGTTGGTGGGAAATATGATACATTCTTACGAAACTGCAGCTGCATGAACAGATGTTTGAGCTTGGTGAATATGATAAATATCATAAATATCCTTACACTGATTTGATTGAAATTTGTTGAACTGATTTGAAGTGATAAGGCGCCTATTTAGCCCTAACTATATTGAAATTATTAGGTCCAGTGTAGTCTCAGTGGCCGCCACAGCCAACAATATTAGGACAAAATGTACGCCTCTCACTAGTAATTGTAGTTTTTTGGATTATTGAACTAAAAATAGAGCATTCCTTCAGTATGAGTTTGCTTCATATCTAGCATCGTTTTCGAGAAAAAAAATTGAATCCACTTTGCATATCATGAACATCTGCTTTGGAAACCAGCTGACAGTGATAGTGTTGTCATATCAGTGAAAGTCAGAGTTTTCAATTAGCAGTGATTCCATCATAAATAATTTTACTAACGTTGAAATGGCTGACATGCATTTTATATATGGTATCAGCAAATGGAAAAACGGGAAAAGCACGGAGAATCTACCAGGACAGATATCTTAATAAACTAGAATGTGCTAGAACATTAGGAACGCTACTTGCAAAAGTATGTGAAACTGGGAGTTTTAATAAAAATTTAGGTGTGGAAGACCAGAAAGTGTAACAACGCCTGGTTTAAAAGATGCGAAAGAAGAAGATCTCTCAAATAGTACCAGGAAGATTGCACTGTAGCCGGTCCAAGCTCTACTGCCTCGAGATTTAATGTTTTCCAAATGGATGATTCATATGATGGCAAATAATTATATTTTTTAATAAATATTTTATTCACCTACGAAGAAAATTTTTCACAAAATGCTATTATGAACTTTCACAATGATCCATTCATTGAAATAAATATTGAAACATAACATATAATGAAATGTTGCCCTTCAACGTTTTTTTTTTACATTTTCGAATGAAGCACATTATTCTGTTCTGATTTAATTTCCTAAATAATAGTGCGGGTGATTTGTTTCACAAAAAACAATTTGTCATCGCATTTAACCACTTTTCTAATCTATTGAAAAGAGTATATTTCATAGAATACTTCGACTATATTCATGTGACGTCGTGTAACGTTTCTCGTAAATTAAATGGGTATATTTATAACGGGTAAACATAAAGTTTAGCCAAATATTAAAAGCAGTCCGTTCCAATTTTTTCGTAATTCATTATCGCGGAAATAATATTTCTGTTGAGTAATAACTGACAAGTCCATTTAACAAATTGATTTTTAGTAATGGCTGCGTCGATTAGAATAAATAATACAAATAGTATGGCAACGAACTTTAGGATACGGTACCGTGAAGGATCAACACAATTATTCGACGTAAATCGTCCAGTAGTTTTGACTGATTGAAATATTACTGAATTGATACTATTATAGTTTGCTAAATAACAACACGTGTCTACACATTTGCTTTTTTCATCGTATTCGACTCAACACTACAAAAAACATAGTACACTTATGAGATTTACAAATTTACAGTTAACAAAACCATAGCACGTGTCTCACTATACAATAGCTTCCTCCTACCTGTTCATAGTATAAACACACCACATATACCCTCATGATATGGTGTCATATGCGTATGATGCCACTTATTTCTCATCACAAAAAATATGGATAATCTCTATACCACTACAAACCAAATTGAAGATATGCTTTACAAACAATATGCTTAAACTAAATAGAGTGAAAACACAAACCATTATCGTCTCCAGTCATGATAATATATAAACTAGACGACTCTTTGAATAGGTCTAGAATTCAAGTAAAAAGATATCGTCCCTTATATTTCTTCTGAGGCAGATGAAACGGATTTGTAATGAAGATGTTTTTCTCAACATTTATTATTCTCAGGCGTGTACTTGGTCCTTCTTGAAGACTTGATGACCATAATTTGTGATTGTATGGCAACAGTTAATTCAAGGTTCTTACCTAGTGGATAGCCCGCATGATTCAACTCCCTCGACACCTGCCATGTTTCTTTGTGACCTAACACACCACGGAGTACGTGAGTGCCACTTCTCTCAATATTTGTTCACAAAAAAGATTTGAATTTTTTTGTCAATAAATGTTAATTTTGAAGTATTGATAGTAATACATTGAAATGAAAGAACAACCAGTTGTATCAATCAAAATGATATCCACCACACAAGGTAATGCAACTACGACTGAACGAGTTCCAAAACACGAAAGCAGGGAACAAATACCTACCCAAGCCAATACCTGCCTGAAACGATTTAGCCGCATGAAAGAACAAACAAGAAGACAAAACATTCAGCTTGAATAATAACAACTTTATTCACAAGAATCAAAGTACATTTTTCAAGGGAACTAATTGAATAAAGTGCTTAGGCGATAAGTGCGGTAGTACTTGTTTCGCAAGTTTCGTTAAGTATAATGTTGAAATTATTACGAAAAAAAAACAATGAAAGGCAATAATACTGCATTACAGAAACTATAAATGTTGATTTAAAACATAATAAAATAGTTAAAATAATATAATAAAAATAATATAATAAAATAATTGAAATGAAATAGTTAAGACTAAGAGCAGCTATAGGTAATTGAATATTGAATAATCTGCTTTATTTGTCCAATATACAAATATAGAATACAAATATAAAATGAATTTTGTCCATAATTAAGCAAATGAGCAAATATATGGTTCAATAAGTGCATGGCACATGTTTCGAGGGAACATCAGGTTAATATAAAATTCTAAACATATACACATTGATAATATAATATTCGCACATTTTTATGATATACTAGTGATAATATGATTGAAATATAAAATAAAATGGAATAAAGTGGGGGCTCGTTTATTATAATTATAATTATTATCTATAGGAACTATTAAGATAGGGAAGGTTTTTTTTTTCAATTCTCAACAAAAACAAGCAACGATACCATAACGCAAGTGACTCTCAATTAATGCATAATATGATATTTTCATTTGTTGGTATGTTAATATTTTTTTAAAGGTATCTGAATTTGTGTAGTATTATTCGAAGCTTTTTGCATACATAGTTTATATGATCATTCCCTTTCCAATTTGAGTCTATTATCTGTTCAAATCTATTTAAAAAATTTGTGTGAAATCTATTTGAATCTGTTTGAAATCTGTTTTTCCGTTAATCAGCTGTCGCCCCCATACGAACGACAACTCTCAGAAGTTGAAAAACTTGTGCGAGCTAAGGACTAACGAGGTCTTACCTTTCAGCGTGTGATTCTTAATACGGTTGCAGAAACACCTCAGTTTCAACTAGATAAATTCTCTCGAGAAAAATCTCTGGTCGAGACCGGAATCGAACCCACGACCTTCCGATCGTGAGTCGGGAGCACTACCACCGCGCCAATTCCACACCCAGATATTTCACCTTGTGTTCAGGGTGGATGATATGGTGTTTTCCACATGTGGAGATATTTAGTGAGTTGAACGAGGCCTTATTGGATTTGCAGTGGAATGTTAGATAGAAAGTTTTTCCAAGTTTATAGTGAGTGATTTGTATTCCAACCAGTTTTTTATTGATGGAAAGTCAGTTTCAGATGTTTTTTAGTTCATTCCATGTATCCGCCCTGTAAAATATTGCAGTCTCATCAGCGAACCTTATAATATCACCCTTGCTGCGTATGGCGAACATTTCGTTTATGTAAATATTGAATAAGATAGAGCCTAGAACTGTTCCCTGCGGGATACCATAATCTATCTTGTTCCTCTCACTTAGTACATCATCTACTTCCGCAGATTGGATTCTATCAATTCAGATAACTCTTGAAGAGATTCAAGCTATTTTTTCTTGTGCCAATATCTTCCAGAGTCTGAAGAAGTAGATCAAGACTAACAGTATCAAAGGCTTTGCTCAAATCAATAAATATGCATGAACACCGCTTGCTCTCCTTCAAGGCTGATGATATTTTTGATGTGAGTGCAATTAATGCATCTTCAGTAGAAACATTTTCTCTGAATCCGAATTGATGATCAGAGAGAATTTTATATTCGTTTAAATATAAGGCTAGTCTCTTTTTCCATAATTTTTGTTAGGTTTGTTATGAGCGATATTGGTCTGTAGTTTGTTAATGGATTGTCCTTTCCCTTTTTGTAAATTGGTATCACTACTGTTTCTTCGAGTGCTTCAGGCCAAATACCGTTGTCCAGGCACAAATTAATGACAAAGGCAAGTGGTACCTTATTATAATCACGTATCATTGTATTTCATCCTTGTATTTCATCCATACCAGCTGATTTTTTAGGCTTCAGTTCATTGATAATATCACTTATTTTTAGAGAGTTAATCGGATATAGGACGAAGGAGTTCAATGTTGTTTGTCTATTCATAACGAAATGCGGATCTTTGTTTATATTAGTTGTCACTTTTTTGCCTATTTGTTTATAAAAAGTGTTGAACTCGTTTGCAATTTGTTTGTTTTTTCAGTTAGTTAGCAATTCATTATTTAGATTCGATATTTTAGTAATAAAATGTTTTTCTTTTTTTGAATGACATATTTCTTGTACGGTATCCCATAGGGCCTTGGTATTTGAGATATTTTCATTTATTTTATTTTGGTAGAAGACTCATCTTAAACATAGTTTGCTAAAATCGGTGGAATATTCGAACCCATTGGTGTTCCAAATATCTGTTTGTGAAATTTTTCATTGAAAACAAAATAATTGGAATCAAATATAAACCTCAGAATCTTCATGAAAATATTTCTGTCTAAATTACAATGTTCTTTGGTTTTGAACCATTTTTTATCAATACATTTTTCAACTATAGTTAATAACAAATTTTTGTATGAAGAAATCACATCTAAGCTTATGAGTACATAATTATCTGGTACTTTATAATCATTAACGAATTCGCTAAATGAAAAACTCTTACAAAATGGGGATTTTCAGTTTCATAAGCATTTGTGAGTATATTTGTGAGAAATTTTGAAATTTTACTATTGGGTGCATCTATATATGATACAATCGGTCTCATTGATAGCGTCGGTTTATGTATTTTTGGCAAGGAATAAAAACGAGGAGTAATGGAATTGTAGATCATAAGAGATTTGGAGGTGGAAATATCTATTAGTTTTCTATCTTTAAGTTCTGAAACAATTTCGTTAGCTTTCTGTTGTAAAGTACATGCTGGTGCTCATTTTATTTCAGAACAGTATTTTTTATCATTCAATAATAATTGACTGTTTTCTATATACTGATTTTTATACATTGCAAAAGTAACTTTACCTTTATCACTATTGATTAAAATTAATTCAGAGTGTTCTTTCAAAAATTGTTCTGCTCTTTAGTATAGTTCTCTAAAAACATTTTCATCATGACGATTTTTATAAATGAAATTTGTTATAATATTTGTAAATTGAGATAAGTTTTTTTATCTTCATTGAAAGTGTTTATGATATATTCCAAATCTGACAAAATACTTGGAATATTTATATCCTGAAACTCTACAGGACACTAAACTTTCGACCTAGAGATGAAATACTTTTGATGTCCTTTGGTCGATAAATATCAGTTAGATTCTTGAAAAGTTATTCTGTTTTATTATATGAAATAGACGATTGTATTTTATGTTTACTCTTCTTTCATATTCAGAAAGAATATCATGTGGTAAATGAGTAGATAATAAAGTTTGTCTTACTTTCACAAGATCTTTTTTCATTTTCGTTAAATCACTATTAGTAATCTGAAATTTTCCTCTTTATATTGTGGTTGAAATTATTTATTCGGTTTCCTATTCTTCTTTGTTGATGATCCATTAGATGAATGATGTTATGTATTCCACTTGTTATATGTTTATACATACGTTAAGAAAACGGCGCCATAGAAAATATACTGTATAAAAAACAGAGTCTCATTTGAAATTCAAATGTCATTATTGTGACAGATATTTATTATTTTTAGTTTATCGTCAGTTACTCATTTCATGTTATTGAGTATCAATAACAGAATTAATTTCTCTTCTAATTATGTATTTGACTGCCAAAGATCAGAAAGAATATTCTAATCCTTTTTTTACTCCAATTATAAACACTGAGTTATTCAAAAATTCAAATTCATCGAATAATTAATCACAACTCATCATTCAAGAGAACATGGCAATATAAAAATGAACATAAACTCGGAAAAAAAACAAGTTTTAACAGCTGTTCATAATAAAAATTAATTTTAGAAAAAATAATAATGTTTGGCATTCACTTTTGGATCTTCATAAAAAAGTAAGAAACTTTCAAAAGAAGAAAGAAAGCAATCCAGTTCAAAATAAACTCTTTATAGAGATATGCATAGAAGTTACTTTCAGATAGGTACATGTCCATACGTGACACAAAGTCGTACAAACCTTCGAAATTTTCGAACTTGTTCAAATTGAACTACACATTCAAGTTGCCACTTTGATTTGATATCTTGCAATTTGTGTGATTATTATATCAATTTGAAAACAGTTCAGGCATTTCGAAAAAAATGGTAGTTATCCGATCAGAGAAAGTACGTATTTGACATTAATTCAAAGTGATAGCAAACGAGTTCTACGAAAATAAGCTGACTAATTTATAGGTCCCTAGATGAATCGTATTTCTAAAATATCGATTGAATTCTGCGGAAGTATAAACTACCTAACTGATTTGATTACCGATTCCTGAAAAATAAATATGGTTTGTAACAATCGCGAAAAGATCAACATTTCATAACATAGCATGTGTGTGTGTGTGTTTGTTAGACAGGACAAATTCACTACAGATTATACCGGTAGATATTACCTACGAAGTTTTCCTTATTGATCTTACGAAAAATAAAAGGCAAATTTTCAGATGGCGATGTTCGTTTAACAAGGAATGCCATTAATAAACGTTTAAATATGGTGAATGTTTATATAGTCTGAGTATGCACTGGTGTGGTATTCGGCCCATTACATCTTTATCTGTATCGAGCAAGGAGTGGCAGATTATTTCATTACCAGGTGGGCGTCAAGCAGGGCATCGGATTCAACTATTGTCAGGTGTAAATTCTGAGAGCCGTTAACCAGTGGTGTAGAATGAGTGAATCTTTGTTCGCCATTCTATGTCGTAGTGTGGTTCTTTGAATATTGAATTCAGTTCCTCAGATTTCTAACCTGCATTATAACTAATTGTTGAAGTACAGAAAATCACAACTGTTACAAATGTCAATTTGATGTTCAATCGTACCGATTGTTAGAGCAATAACGGATGGGTGAACTGTCGACTAGAGCTTTTATTTTATAGGTCTTTCGAGTGCTTTCCCCTATCCTTTCTTCCCTCTCTCCGGTTTACCGGTTTAGCGGGAGCTGACCGTTTGGCAGGAGTTGGTCGTTTTTCGTTCGATTCTGGGTTTCCATATGTTGGGTATCTCTACGCTAGCTTGGCTAAATGCGTTGTTGATCAACATATATGCGGCTTTTTTGAATTTTCTCCTAAACCAGTCTTCTTTCTTGTGTATGATCTCAGCTTGGGACCACTTGATGTTATGTTGATGAGTCCTAACATGCTCTTCTATTCGAGATTCGCTTTTCTTTCCTCGCTGTGTGTGTTTCTTGGGCTCGGCAATGTGGACTTTCAATGGTATCTTAGATTAAACGATGTAGGATCCTAAATTAATTTTCAATTCTTCAGTTTTCAATTGTTGCTTGTATAATTTCAATTCAGGTTTTTTTGCTAATCATAATTATTATTTCCAGCTATTCTTTTTTCAAATTCTTTCAGGACTTTCAAATCATCTTATATCAAATTATACAATGGAAGTCCGAACCAAAGGAAATTACCGTGAAACATTGTCATTACTTTCAAACAAACATTGGTGATTCTAGTAGGCTCATTGGGAATTTTTCTGAATTGTATCATTCAAAGCAGTTGAGTAGGGGAATGGATAGTATATAAAGGTCTACGTTGAAGTCACCCATGCAAATCACATCATCAGAAACAGAACAAACAGCTGATAATATATTATCAGTCACCAATCATACTCAAAAGATTAGTATTTGAAGGTCTAAAAAATACCCTTAGGGCCAGACTCCTACATGAAACTTTCACTTCAATGAAAATAAATACAAGAGATTCTTCGACTCATGTTGACAGCGATTCGTTCGTTAACATTCAGTTCATTCTTAAAATTACTTTCTGACAGTGGAATATTAGAAAGTTTGTGAAACATACTATCAGTCGCTCCTACTTCATGTTGATAGGAATATGTTGAGGAATTATGTATGACAATTTCCGTATACGATGATTTGTGAAAAATTGGTGAATTATTTTCATTGATAATTTGGTAATAGTCACGCTTCTATTTCAGTGGTGAATTTAATTGGTGGTTTGAAGAAAGTAACAGATTCGACAAACTCGCCCAATCGCCTACATATGACAGTGAAACAGGATAAGATTTCATCTCCGTCTCTTAGTCTGTTTTACTGGTACATGTAGGCAGTTGGGCGAGTTTGTTGAATGTGTTAATTCCATTCACACATCAATTAAACGCACTACTGTCATGAAGGTGAATAATTTTAGACGAAACTATTACTTAAATGAATAATTAAACATCATTTTGCAATTTTCCACGAATTAATATTGTCATACAGAACTTATTGACACATACCTATGAATATAAATTAGTAGACTTTGGCTAAAAGACAGCAAGAACCTCTCAAGGAAGAGAAGCCGTCACAACCAGTACTTGCACTTCTCTACATCAGAGGATTATCGGAAAGGATACGAAGAATTGGGTCCAAGTACAACATCAGAACCTGCTTCAGATCCGGAATCACTATCCGTAGCAGCCTCACGAAAACCAGGCCCCCAAACGCGGACTTCGATTCCAAGAATTGCATTTACCGAATACCCTGTGAATGCGGAAAATCC
>WOGR01008552.1:0-11786 GCA_015342045.1 Leptinotarsa lineolata | reverse complement strand
TACCAAACTGGCAAAAAAACGAATTTAGACTAGAACTAGCCGCATACAACAATTATAAAAAATCCCCAAAATATGCATGCACGAATTTCTACAATTTATTACCCCACGAATTAAAAAACCAGTCGAACCTGTCCAGATTCAAGTCTTAACTGAAATCTTTTTTGCTCCTGAATGCATTCTATGATATAAAGGAATTCATGATGTGGTGTCAAAGTCCTGCTGATGATTTTAATTCTATTGGATAGTTTTATATAATTATTCCTATATTTTACAGACATAATTAATTTTTATATGTTATTTTAGCAATAAGTAAAATGTAACTATGCTATTTTGACATGTAAATCCAATGTTTAATTGGTGTCTGATCAATCAACTTATATCTATCTATCTATCTATTAGTGCTCGCGTGGTTTGAACAACATACTTCAAGTCGCTATCCTCTTAACTTGTTTCGTATATCCTAGACTTATTCGTTTACATCAGAGTTTCTCAAAGTGGGGTACGCATACCACTGGGGGTACGCCATTGAGTCATAAGGGGTACGCGATAAAATTTACGTAATGTCGGCGACTATAGCGGGCGGGGGGTGGGGTTGAGTCCTATTGCATCTACTTCAGATGAAAGTTCAATTCGGGCGAATCAGAAAAACACTTATATATAACATTTTATTTTTTCTATTACCTAACGCTAAACATGTGTATCTATTGCTTTTAGTATTATTTTTTAATAAAATGCCTATCAATAGTCAATATTTTTTTAAATTGGTTCGATGTGGTCTTGAAGGTCTAATATAGGACCATAGGTTTGAGAAATCCTGGTTAACATCATCTTGGCTTTCACATGCCCAACACTTGTTGAAATGTATGAGCAGTTTTGAAAGCAACATTCATCTCAAATTTTTCGAAAATTCGGACCAATCCATTAATGTATTTCAGTTCATAGGGAAGAACTATAAACTTTGAGTCTTTTTTTAAAAAAGTCGAGAATTATTTATGAATGTGACGAAGGACACCTGTGCTGTGGCTGAGCGATCCATTAATATCATTTGTTCGAATTTGGTAGCATTTTCCAATTCATCCATTCACACCTTATATTTGAAACGGACATGATGGATGACCTTTCAATAAATTTACCCACGTCACTCGTTTTTGAAATGCCGAAGATCTCTTTTTTTACTTTCATTAGCTGTAATTTATGCTTCACATACAGGGAGCACTTATCATCGAGTCTTTCCTCGGGGCGAAAGAAAAGTTGAGAAAGTTTCCTCCACTGAAAAAACGACGGATCCCAACAACATTATCATCCTACAAAATCGATTGTCTTTCAATGACCGGCGTTTTTTAGAATAACAGCACACCGGTTCACAGCATAATATACCTGCTGATGGAATATATCCAAAATTAGAAATTCATAATTCATATAATTATACATCCTGTTGCCCGAAAAGTATATCTGTAACGTGTAATTCCGAGAAATAAATCTGACTATTGACAAGGTAGATTTATCGATATACGTCAACCGAAGAATTTGGAATAAACCTGTTACACAATTTATCTACATTCATCTCAAACGAACAAATGTTCAATCTGGTTCGAACAGAACATTTCAATTCGAGATTAGATTCTCCTCCCGAATTCGAATACACAGTTACTTCTGAATAGGAATTTGAAGGCATTTGTAAATTAGGCGATTAAGAAAACAAGTTAATTGTGCTACATGGGAGTACAGCTCTAATCAGTTTTCAACGTTTCAGTCAGAAGGTCTGGTCTACTCGAATTACACAATTAAAATAGTGTGAAAAGTCGTTGGGATGTAAACTTGAAACTTAAGAATAAAAGAATATGTCTATTATTAACCTAAAACTTATTGGAGCCATGGCTTTGGACGAAATGTGGTAATATTTCGCGTTTTTTTTTTTCTGTCGTTAATCACTTTTTATCTGCTGATTCTGAAGTGAAATTTATCAAAAGCATCAGTTTTAGGAAAAGCGCCCAATTCAAAAGTCGTTTCATTTTGGTAGTAAAAGCACGTAAAATGCCATCTTCTAGTCATTTCCTTCCATATGAAAATAGCAAGATTTTTTTTACTTGTGTTGACAAAATGACAGTAATATGCAAGAAATAAAATCGCACCATTTTAATAAATAGATGGAATTGAACAATTCACATGTATAATGGTGCATGCAGACTAGTGCTAAATGATCATAGAAAGGATGTTATTTCCGTAGATACGATGATATAATATTAACAACTCTGTGGTTATTTCACAGCTGAATAATAGTCTGGCAACACTCAAAATTTCAACTGGTTTTCCTATTGATGAAAAGTTTCTCGCTGATAAGTTCCGAAAGCAGATTTCTCAGTGAATGGAATGATTTTTACACTCGATTGTCTTCACAACCGAACCTCCTATTTTTCACAATCTTTTGGTAAACTGTTGCGATTCGCAATCAAATATCTATATATTGTTACGGGTTCTTTTTTCTTCAATTAATTTTATCATGATTTCCATTCATATCCATTATTATTCAATGAATAACAGATTTCAGTTGATAAAATTCATAGCTCTTCTAGCATCTGCATTGAAGTCCTGTAACAAAAGGTTATTTCAAATATATAAAGAGAAAAATAACTTTATGATCACTGGAGACTGGAAACTTCATCATGTTTCATCACTCTGAATCTAAATTTTCAATTTCTTTTATGATATCAGAATCTTCTTGAATTATCTTTTCTTTGCTCATATATTTTCCAATTTGAGGTAATGGAGTTAGTAGAATCTTCTCTGTTGATACCCGTGTTATATACATTGAAGACATCAGTTTTTTTAACTTCTCTTTCAGATAATTTCTAAATAATTTCATCCCCACGTGATTCAGAAAAATCGAATTCTAAATTCAACAATAATATGTACCTATTACTAATGCAAATATTATTAATTTTCCATTCAGTCTCATTCATGAAGTGTTCTTTGGATGACATTCTTCATTCAACAGAAAAATTAAGCTTCAGTTATAGATGGCATGCTTACTTGTATTTTTGTAGTCCATATCAGATACTTTACCTGTCCACTTTGTGTATAGGTATGTATACAAAAAGGGAGCCGATAACAGTCTATAATATAACCATTTTCACATCCTAGCAAAACCTGACACTTATTTTTTTAAGGACAAAATACAAGCACAACAAGAAAATCCTCAAAGCGCTCTGAGAGCAGTGCCTGTGTGGAAGTAGCGATTCACGTTGGATTCGAATCGCTGGAGATCAAATTCATTTAGAAAACGTTTTCTCACACGAACGCAGTTCTCCAAATGAAAAAGTTCTTAAACAGTGAAGTTCGAGGTGTACTGAGTTGAACCTCAAGACAATGAGCAGCCACATTCCGTCGCTCATTTCTGATATGTACCGCTTTTGGTGGAATCAAATATGCCAAGTCACTTGAGCACCTCCGCTGAAAGTATCTATAGAAGAGAGGCAAATCTCCAACCATTCTTCGATGTCCCATACTACCAAGTTTGCGAGTGATGTTCGTGTCTCCAATTAGGCGGATGGCTCTTTTCTGGATGGAATTCAGCAGCTTCAGGGTATTCTTAGGGGCATAATACTTACAAAGGTTGCTTTTGAGAAGCAGATTTTGTAATTTCATCGACATGATTGTGCTTAGACATATTGGTGTCCATTTCAACCCCCAACAAACTTATCGAAGCAGAAAGCGGAATTGTCTAACCCGACATTAATATATCCGGTTTGGAGACATTCATCTTTTTGGAGAAAATCTGCCTGGGTTTTCGTGGCATTGAATTGAACCTGGTAACTTTCACTTCGATTCGGAATCACCCCTAGGTCCTCTTTAAGATATGCAACATCCTGCTGCCGGTGAAGATGTGCATCCGCAGCCGATGTCATGAAATCCAAATGAATGACGTTACAAGTATGCTCTCGTCAGCAAAGCAATATATTAGTTTCTTGGTTTTTCCAATAAGTCTTCGAAATACAATAAAAAGAGGCTTGGAGTCAATATGGATCCCTGGGGAACACCAAGTTGATGGTGAAAATATTCGAGAGATATCCATCGACGGCCACTTGCAGGACACGCTCTTTCGGGAAGCTGGAGAGCAGTACACAAAAATGATCCGACAAGCCATAGCATCGAAGTTTGGCCAGCAAACCCTCATGTCACACACGATCAAAGGTCTTAGAAATATCAAGCGCAACAGCTCTTGACCCTCCATGATTCTCGATTGGGTTATTCCAAATATGAATGACATAGGATAGAAGGTCGCCTGTTGATCTTTGTTTCCGAAAGCCACATTCATGGTCGCTCAAGGTGTTAAAGCCTTCTAAATATTTAAGGATATGGTGGTTTTACGGCTTTCTCCATGATTTTTGATATCACTGATAGCTAAGCGACTAATCTATAGTTACTTGAAATTTTCATGGTAACATATGATTAAGGAAAAAAGTTTCACCATTTAAATCGTCTATTGTGAAAACTATTTTCATCATTGCTAGTATTCCTTTGGATGTAGGAAGTAGTAACTTTCCATGATTCTCTATTTAGGGGCTATAACTGAATACTGTATTAAACTGTATTGAAGGTTATTTTTTGAATAAGTTTTCCAACATTTTTCAATTCTGTTTGTAGGAATCATTCGATGTTGATTTTAGGGGTTTATGTGTTAAAGTCATCCATATTTCTTGCACTCTAACGATTTTTAACAGACTTTACAGCCTATGTTCAATTTAATTATTGATTTTTCGGAATTTCATCGATTTTTCGGAATTTCATTGAATTTCCGTTTCTAACAACATCCTCACACAAAACGCCGGTTCTTTTACTAAAAACTGCTGTCAATCACGATTCGTAAAATAATAATTACACTCAGGAATGGTATTTTCCTTATTTCTTCGATCTAACCCATTCAATACTTAATTAATGTACCTAAAAGGTGACTTATAATTTTTAATTAATATACCTAAAAGGTGACTTATAATTTGAAAGTGTTGAAGAAATGATTTTAATTCCAATGAATTTGTTTATCGTGCACATTAATAGATATAATGGTTTTATCGTTCTGGAGCATGACTATTAGTTGGAAAATAATTGAAACATTGCAAGACATTATCGAATATGTATGTCTATTTTTAGAAATCGATTTTGTTGGGGTCATTATCGGTAATTGTGATGAATAATTTCTGACATGCCTTCAATGGTGTGGAATCCAGTATTAAGGTCATTCGACTTCTGAATTATAAGGTGCTGAAATGAAAAAAAATTTTTTTTGATGAAAAATTTTATATGATCCTATATACATATTTCGTGCTGTACGATCATAATTTTTTATTTTCACCAGTGGCGGGTGTGGTATTTGCACTGAATCTTTTTTCTGGGAAAATTCATTTGCACGTTGTTTTGAAACCGAGTATTATTACTAAGAATTGAAAACGCTCGTAAAAACGTAGGAGTGGATTTTGTTCCGTAAATATAAACCGTTTTTGATAGCTGTATACCTAGTCTAGTCTACCTAGTAATTAAAAAAAACAGTATAAAAAATAGCGTTTTGATGCTTTGAAGTGGCTATGTTTCACTTAAATATCTAGGGTCACACATAAGTTATAAAGAAGAATTATTTCTCAACATTTCAAAAGTAAATACCTTCAGGAAATGTTTAGAAGTTTTTTCTCAAAATAGACCGATAACTAACGTCCTTCAATATAAGCATTTTATCAAGAAAGACTCTATGCATACAATAGATTCCCTACGAATGAAATCTATTGAATAAAATTGATTTTTTTCAAAGTGCTCTACTTTTGACAATCAGCAAAAATTAAACTTAACAAATGAAACATTTAAATTAGTCGAAAAACAAACCATTCATTATTTCACACTCGTAATTACTATCACCAACAATTTGGGATGCATCGATTTGATTTTTGGAAATTCAAAATACAAAGGACATTTGTAGTAGATTGCTTCAAATTTCAAACACCTATCATCTAATGAATAGAAAATTTCACAAATGTAAATTAGTTAGATTTAAGGATAAATGAATGCCAATATCTCAATAGTTATGAAAGTTTGATCAATTTGTAGTGGAACAGTCCGAGCCAGCCCGAATAAGTTATTTGATACTGAGACTGGAAAAATCATGAAACAAGTCAACTTTAGTATTCAGAGGTTAACATTTTTACATGAAAATCAATCCCTTTTTAGCTACCCCCTCTCATAACAATCCTTATGAATGAAATTTCAAATGGAATTATTAATCGAATGACACTTCAATTGAAAGACCTTTCAAACCCTGCAACATCTTTGACATTACAATGAAAAGCAATGTCAGAAAAAATAAGATATTTTTCAAGTTTGTATATAATTTCGTAACAGAAATGAAAACTAAACAAAGACATTACTTTATAACATGTGTTAGTAGCCTACAGCACATGATAATTTCCTTCCTGAAATTTTCCACAGTAGTTAGCAGTCTCGCAGACTTTTGATTTCAACAAAGTCCATAGAAAAATGTCCAGAGGTAGAAAAAAGTCCGATGGAGTCAAATCGGGATACGTGGGCCATTCTGTAGAATCTCCTTCCAATCCATTGAGCCGGAAAGCTATTGTCGAAGAAATGTCGCACTAGTACTAGGCAATGAGAGTGGTGTATCCCCAGTAGGCATAATCCACGGGCAATTTTCAGACAAAATAATATTATTTATTATTATATATTGAAGAAGGTCGATCATTATTTTTTCATTCTCTTCAATGGTCCAGGCTGCGAGTCAAGATCTGAATCAGTATCAGAGTTGAATTTTCGCAGTATAATGGAAGTTAGCGCTGGCGTCATTGTCGGTAATTCATCTTCCAATTCAGTTTCTTCAATCAATGTTGATATGAATAAATTGTATGAATGAAAAAATATATAGATTGAAAAGTAAGCCTAATATTTTGTTTTAATTGTATCCCTTTGAGCATTCGAGAATCTGGTCAAGTTTGCAACGCTGTAAAACCTAGATACATAAATAAAATTAAACAACTTTATAGTGGAAACGTTCGTTGAAAAACCCTCTACAAAAGTGCTATGATATCATTTTATTGTAAAATGAACTGAAAAAAAGTTATAACCTCCAAAAAAACTTTTTGTTGGCCACTTGACGATAAAAAGTAATGAAAATAAAATTGTAGAAAATTCAATTTGCTACATTTCATGTTTGATTGAATTTTCTTTAAGGTTGCTACTTTACGAGATACAGAGCGAAAACCCTTCGCACCCCTTTTTTCCAAGATGGCGGCCGGAGGACAATTAAATTAAATTTGAACCTAAGCTTCTACTGACACCCTCCTTACACATTGAAAAAATAAAATTGCGTCCTCTGAAAAACGAAATCCTAAATGTGACTTTTCAATGGACTACCAACTACGACCACGATTGAATTCACTATACTAGCGATTTACTGTGGTTTTTGATGGTGCTTTATCGCCATACCAAAAACAGATTTCGACGCATTCTTGTTGAGATAGCACACGTCGAAAGTTGTGAAAAATGATTCAACGAAAACCTTCTCTTGAAATTTCCATTTTTAACTCACTGTAAACAAAACAAATAGCACTGGTACATGTAAACGTTGTGAGTACGTTAATGCTAAAAAAATTTCAAACTTTATTATGGTGTTGCCACATTTACCTATTGACATTAGAGTTGCCAGTTCCCGAAATATAAATAGTCCCCCCTCGTACCTTTCAAATATGTATGGTGAAAGTGTCATTCGATTATTATTTCCATTTGGAATGTTTGATATGGCGATTGTTATAGGGAAGAGGTGGATGATAAGAGGCTGATTTTTATATAGAAATGCGTTCCTCTGAAAACTAAATTTGACGTGTTTGACGGTTTTTTTATAGTCTCAATATCAACCTAATCAAGGTGGCAAGTTTTAAATGTATGTTCAGTCAAATCTTTTTGTTTAAAAAAATATAAAAATTATTTCAACCAAATTAGTGTTTCGAGTTTCATCGTTCGAATTTCCAACCACTCATGTGAAACTATATAATCCACATAGGTATCGGATTATAATGTTGAATGTTTTGGAAATACGAAACTCTAACAGAGCACACCTACTTCTCTTGGTTCTGAAACGATGAAGTGGAGTGCAAAACAATAATATTATATTACATTGGTTTCATTCGATGGGATTGAACGCAATGAAATATCGTTCAGTAATTAGTTGATAAAAACGAAACAATACAATTATGTCTGATATTTGATGGAAACTAGATAAATCTATGATATTAATACTATGGTGAATTTTATTGCTTTACAAGTTTATTTACATTTTTGGTTCAAATAAATAATTTGTTCCTGGAGTGCGTTAAAAACCCAAAAAACGAGACTAATGATAATGAAATATACGAGATCTGTTGAAAAAGCGTTTTTTCCAACCCTCGAAGCAGTTCTGATATGCCCTTTTTGGTATATATTTCAATCTCCTCAATCGTCACAGAACACCGTCCTTTCATGGCCCTCTTCAACCTGTGAACAGGAAGAAGTCACAGGGGGTCAAATCTGGTGAATACGATGGCTGAAGCATGATTACGGTGTTGTCGTTGGCCAAAAAATTACGAACAAGCAAAGATGAGGGAGCAAGTGCATTATCGCGATGCAAAAGCCGTGAAATGTTTTTCCACAATACCGGATGCTTTCTTCGTATTGCTTCTCGCAAGCGGCGCATAACTTCAACATAATACTCCTTATTGACCGTACGACCATGTGGCAAGAACTCTTGATGAACTACACCACGGTAATCAAAGAAAACAGTTAGCAAAACCTTTATATTTGATCGAAATCTGCGTGCTTTTTAGTCTTGGCTTTTCTGGACTCTTCCCTTGGGACGATTGTACTTTGGTTTCGATGTCATAACCATATACCCATGATTCGTAACCAGAAACGACCCTTTCAAGCAAATCTGGATCACCGTTGACGTCATTCAACAATTCCTGAGCGCTGCTCATGCGACGGTTTTTTGGTCAAAATTCGGCAATTTTTATTTATTAACTTATTTATTCATTTACAATACTCTACAGCAGAGGTTCTCAAACTGTGGGGCGCGACCCTCCAGGGGGAGCGAAGCTCTTTGGGAGGAGGGGGGAATGAGGCGTGAAAAATAAAAAAAATTAAAAAACCACTTATTTGAAAACATATAAATTATAAGATAACTACTCGAATATGTTGAACGGTGAAACTCTTTTATTTTAATATTCATTCTTGTACTTTCAAGGAAGCAGCAGTTTTAGTGACCTCTATTTTCAAGGAGCAAGAGGCTAGCGCCGGTAGCGCTTGCAACGGGTTGTACGATAAACGGCGCTTGTCACTTCAAAACAAAAACTTTGAGGTTATGTTCGTGTCTTTTTATATCACAAGTGTATTCTTTTCGTTGTGAAGATTTAGTTTGCCCTAAATTCACTTCGTTTTATTAATACGTTTAAGAATGAAGAGATTTTTGACAAGTGATCCTAGTAGGGCATGTATATCAAACAGTTCATCTCAGGATGACACAAGTGGTGGGACAACTCATGAGTCAACTGCAAGTACTTCGAAGTCAGTGCGAGATGCAAAAAGAAGAAAGTATGACGACAGTTATTTGTCACTAGGATTTACTAAAACTATAATTAACAATGAAGATAGGCCTCAATGTGTAGTGTGGTTGGCTACCTTGTATAGCAGCCGATAGTATGAAATCTAAAAAGTTAAGGAGGCATTTAGAAATTAAACATGCAGAGCTAGTCAATGAACCTAAAGACAAAAAAATGACGACTGTGCCTTCCAAGGCTCTTATGGCGTCTTTTAAGGTTTCTCATTAACTTGCTAAATGTAAAAAGCCACACACAATAAGAGAAACCGGCCGCTATTGATATAGTTGCCACAATGTTCGGAGATAGGTCTGCACAGCTACTAAAATACTTTCCCTTTCTATAGACACTGTTAAGGCGAGCATCAGACATTTCTGAAGATATGAGTGAGCAGTTGTTGAAAAAATTATCAAGAAGAACTTATTGACCTTCAGTGCAATCAGTTATTAAAGTCAAGATTTGAAAAAGAAAACTCTTTGTCAGTTTTCTGGATAAGTGTTAAAAACGAGCACCCAAGACTGTATGGGCAAGCGATGAGAATGCTAGTACCATTTGCAACTTTATATTCATGTGAAACAGGATTTTCTGCTCTTGCAGCCATGAAGTCAAAATATCGTGGAAGGCTTGATGTCAGCAAAGAACTAAAAGTTGCTTTATCAAACATCACTCCCCGGTTTGAAAAACTTTGTGCAGATAAAAAACAGTTCCATCTTTCACATTAAAAACTAAATCTGAAGCCAACTCGTATATCTTTAATTAAATTTTGTATTAAGAAACAACCACTAAAATATATAATATTATGAAGGGGGCGCGAATTTATAGTAGACCATGAAAGGGGGCTCAGGTTGAAAAGTTTGAGAGCCTCTGCTCTATACAACGACATTTACTTTACTCTCATCAGAATCATAGACCTATTTCTGAGTCTTTTCTTACAAGTCTCCCTACAGATTGGTCTTCTGTGGACTCTATTTTTCCTGAAGGTCGAGCCTGAGGCATCTATGGGATCGAAAGTAGACTGAAACCACGAAAAATGGTAAACAAGGCTCCCAAAGGCGGCCCATTAGAAAGCCAAGCTTCGACACCTGCCGATAGTCATCTTTCGTTTCTGTTTGCAGTGGAAGCTGCATTAAAAATGGGGTTCAAGTACTTTTATTGTAGCAACATGAAACAATTTTTTCATCCATGCTGCAAATTATAATATTCATTCAATCGTAGTCATACTATTTTTATGTATTTTAATTTTAAATTTTTTTAAACGAACGCCAGTTGCGTCATCCTGATTTCAATAACATCGAAATTTGCAACAAAAGAAAACTTTTATTAGGGGGAAAGATGAAGTTCAGAACGTCCCTTTTTCAACAAGAAGTTCGTGAACCCCGATTTGTACTCTTCATTCGGAAACATTACTGCGTAAATTTGTCACATAATGAATTTCGCATAGATGTTCTAATTGGATTCTACTGAAACTTGGGAGAAAGAGCCTCGGGGGACTGATGAAGGATTGGTTCTGGAATGGTGTCCTGATTATACAAAATAAACCAACGTGTTTAAGATTTCTGCCCTAGAACACCAAGCCTCCTATATTATCTCGAGGTTCATGGTTACAAGTAGTGGCGGCACCAAGGAAGGGCTGACCCCAGCCCCTTATTATTCAGGAGTCTCTCATGGAGAATATAATATATAGGAGCAGCAAAACTTTCTTGAGAATTTTCCAATCTGATGAAAAAGTGAGATTGACAAGAACGGTGGGCTTGAAACACTTGAGGAAACTGAGGAGTTGGAGCAGCGGTTATCACATAAGATATGTCACTGAAATATAAACTTGCATTCCAAAGCAGTGTAAGCTATGTATGGGGTCATAAAAATTATCAACAGAGCCAATATTGCGCACACGCAACGGCATATTTCGTGAAATGAATTAATCGTCAAGCAAAACAATTTGGGGTGAATACACATGTTGCGTATACGCATCACTGGCATATAATGGGGAATGTTCCTCGTGACGAAAATCAAGTAGTTTTCATAAAAGAGCTCTAAAACAACGCATTATGAACTTATCATTTCAACCTTTTTCCTAAAAAAATTATTCAAATACTTTTAAAAAAAGAATGAATAATGTTGGGAATCACACGTTAAAAGGTAAGACCTCGTTAGTCCTTAGCTCGC
>WOGR01008551.1:0-11787 GCA_015342045.1 Leptinotarsa lineolata | reverse complement strand
ATGTGAATTAGAAACATATCTCTTTAAAATTAAAACCCAACATTTGAAACATCAATTTGAATACTTTTCGAAGTGAATTTGAAAAAATCATGAATTAAACTCAACTTTATTTTGTTCAAACTTGCTGTAATGGCCCAAATTGAGGAACATTCCCCATTAACTGCACCAAGTTTACTAATTGAGTACATTTGCAATATGAATTATTAGTACTCAATTGTGTAATAGCAATTAATGATTATTTGAAAGTGGTAATTGAAGATGCAAATGATAGATTAACCTATCTCCAATAAAGTTTATATTATGTTTTAATATATCATTGTAACACCTCGATTTTCTTAATTGGATACATTTTCAATACCATGAGAAACAGCTATTATATTGAATAACGGTCATTAAAATATTACTGGCATCTACACACACACACATTTGATTACACAGCTTCCAACTTTCTACAAACAGTTTCCTTATTATTAAAATTTTTGGGTTTTCATCACAAATTACAAAATTCTATTCGAGCGTTTGATAATATTCTATTATCGGCTGTGGGTGCAATAACCAAATTAAACGTTTTTGAAAAATATGTTTACGTTTACGTATCTGTGTCATTGATTTTTCTGAAAGTATCATCGTACACGATGTGTTGCATGATATCTCGAAATAATTCTAAATTAATAATCTGCTTAATATGTGCTGTAACACAAGATTTGACTGAGATAAACTAGATGCAAGGTCACAAAGGTTGAGTGGAAAAACAGTTTATTTTTATTGCCCTTGGATGAAAATAAACTGAAATTCGCTTTTTATTTCCCTGTGATGAAAGTTTTATTGTATAAAACTGTTATTAACTCACTATTGAATACAATAAAGACGAATTATTATTATTATAATATGCAGAACAGATAAACCGGAAGCGAACAATTGGGGAGTCTCATAATCATATAGGTAATCTGGGCGCAGGTGCTTTCCATCCTCGGAATCACACGTTTTTTATTCTTCAGCTAGACTTTTAGGGTCGTCGATTCTCAAGGGGCGGCAGTTGCTTGACCCAAACACATATTTTTCCTCATACACCTATGGTTTCAGAGTCGAATATTTCTATAATCAATAATTATTGGTGAATACAAAATACATGCATTCATGTTAGAGGAAACACACACTTGCAGACCGGTTTCCGGCTGTTTGGTCACTCGTCAGTGCATAGTAGTGTCTATATCATCAACCTGAAGACGATGATTTCTCATAATTAAAAACGAATTCCTTTCAGAGTATCATTCCTCGAACTAGACAGAAGCGAACGTTCAAAAACATCGCCACATCTGCCTGTCGATATACTAACCAACTCCATATCCACAAGGCCCAAGACCTCGTCAAAGGACAAAAAACTTTCATTTCCAAAATACGTAGGCATTTTTGAAAACTGGCTTTAAATCAAATTATCTGAATGGCCAGTCTCAACTCACCTACACAGTAGGTTTATGGACTGACACCTATCAGAAAACAACTACTGCCCTGGTTAAAACCATGAAGGGTGTTGGATTGCATCCGACAGGTGTCAGTGCAGGATTCTGGACGTTCGCTTCTGCCTAGTTCGAGGAATTATACTCTGAAAGGAATTCGATTTTTAATTATAGGAAATCATCGACTTTAGGGTGATGATAGACACTACCTTGCACAAACGAGTGGCCAAACAGCAAGAAACCGGACTGCAAGTGTGTCCCAATAATAAAAAATCGATACCGGAAGTTATATCGCGAACAGCATATGCAGGAATTACTTCTGTTTTGAATCCTGCACTGAAACCAACGTCCTTCGTGGTATTAGCCAGGGGAGTAGTTGTTTTCTGATAGGAGTCAGTCCATAAACCTACTGTGTAGGTGAGTTGAGACTGGCCTGAACGAATCGTTCATTTAGAAAATTGGAATAAATTCCAGGAAATTAGTATCTACCGTAGTGTACAAAATACACTTTTTCACTTTTTCTACTAGTTTACATTTGAAATATACATAAATATGTTTTGGAATGAAATGCTACCAAACTTTCAATGCTGCAGAGTATTTGGAACCGCTCCAAAAATATTTTTCCAGTTTGAAGTCCTGATCTTAAAAGTTATCCTCATCAAATACTTCTATTTTATTACTCCAGCGGAGAGTTAAATATTAGAATTGAGCGAGAGCGGATGAAGACACCAGTTATTCATTTGACAAAATTTTCAGTGTGTCATTGACAATGTTTTTTTTTAAATTCATCAGATGAACAACATACAGGGAAATAAATGAAGTATCAACTGAGCACTCAACATAAACTTCTTGATGAACCACAGTAATGGAAAATATGTATATCAAAAAGTTAAATTGACTAACGGAAGCCAAAACGTGTAGTGGAGTGTTCTCTCCAGTCTCCAGTGACGAACAGTATGACAATATTACATTCAATAAAAGTCTCCATTGCACCTATGATGTTTGGATCTCACATGTATTCGATCGATTGAATCATAGAGAAGTAGAATTGAAACTGCAACATGGAACTTTGTTTCCGAATCCTGAAAATTTACAGTTACACAGTATCTTTTTTTGAGTGTAATGCGTGGAATTTCAACATTCTCCTTTATTGTTGTAGGTGGATCTTCAGCAAACTTGACAATTTGTCAAAACATATAATGATTATTTCTTACTGATTTTTGGATATATAACCTTCCACAATCTGAAAATCAGACAAAAAATGTTTTTCAAAGAATATAGAATAATTGTTGGAAAAAAAAGGTATTGGCTTCTTACTAATCCATCTTTATATAAGAAAACGTGGAAATCTTCCAAAGAAAGAAAGAAAACAAGGCAATTTCAAATAATTCACTCTATACAGATATGTGTAGATCAGGGGAAGAAGTAACTTCCAGACTCAAACTAAAAGAAGAAGCCCTCCCGAAATAGCTACTTTCATATAAACATTGAATCACCCGAAAGTAATTTTTCGTCGTGTAATTCAATATGCAGCTGTTTTGAGCGGGCTTTTCCTTCTAGTTTGAGTCTGAAAGCTACTTCTTTGCATGATCTACATATCTTCGTTTACAGTTTTTTGAAATTGATTGGTCTATCTTTCTTTCTTTGGAAGATTCTCACATTTGTCGCATGAAGATGGAGAAGTAGATAGCCAAAATCTTCCTTTCCCAAAAAGTAATCTCTTCTTGAAATATACCCCTTTCAATTCATGTAATAATTAGTTTTCCGCATTTTCTCAACAGTGGCTAAATTCGAATCGACATGATCTAAAGCTGATAATAGATTTCATTCAAGATCATCACTTGGTGATTAAACACGTGTCGAGGTGTTAAAAATAACGGTTTGATGTTGGAATAAAACTCCAGTAATATACATTGAGAAGATTGAAGGGTTTCATATGAGCTTATAGTGGGTGACAATGAATCAGATGCGCAATAAAAACTTGTAACAAATTTTTAGTTTCCAAATCTAGATCCCCACTCGATTGCTAGAATGTTTCCATGTTTGGAGAAAATCTGATTCAGTTTCCTTTTTTAAGGCCTCAATTATTTTGTCAAAATTTTCAATGAATTGCTCACTGACTCAAAAATATCCACACAGTTTCCAGTTTTCGAACATAACATCAATGTCCTGATAACAAATTCAAAGAATGAGAGTTGTAGTCAACATACAAAGCTAATGGAAATGACTTCCGGATAAATGCTGGAAGCTTCTTAAATTACTTTACATTACATCAAAATCAATTACTCAGGACTGCAGAGTTGAAAGTATAACAGTTGTCAAATTACTTCCAGTCATGTTATCAACGAAAGTAAATGTTAATAAAATGTCCCTCATTACGTATTTTTCAGCAGCATCTCTTGAAAACAAAACAAAGAACTTACACAGTGCACCATTACCCACCGATGTAAACATCCACTATAGAAATCCATAAAAACATCAAAAGCGAAGATTTCGTTTTTCAGTAACTGGAAAATCGAAAATTGTGTCTAGACACCTCCAGGAAGTGAATGGGAGTTTATTTTTCCAATAATTTTCTATTATATTCAAATAATTATACAAACGCAAATCCAGGTAATTTGTATTAGTTTCATTAGCGAGTGTCAAAAATTCATTATTTAGAATGCCATTACATTAATGACCAAACTTCCTTTGAGTTGAAAGGGTGCTTTTTACGAAATCAAGAAATTTATTTCGAGAAAGTTCACGTTCCGACATGTCACTATTAACAATGAACCAAATGAAATGAGAAATGAATAGATTATTCAGTCATAAATCTTAAATTCAAAACTTCGTCATTTTCCCATCAAAGTTCCCATTCCTTTTTCATTCTGTGCGCGTTGTCTATGGCATGTTGGCTTCTCTGGTTTATGAAATCGAATATGTGAAACATGTTCCTTAAAGCGAGGTAATATAGTACGCTTAGTTTGGCCAACATATATTTTATCGCAAGTCACAGCTTATTTCGTGAATCTCAGACATTTCATCTTCCTTAGTCCATAGTTATCAAACACTTGTCGAAGTATACAAGCAGTTTTGAAAGCCATTTTCGTATTTAATTTTTCGAAAATTTGAACCAATTTGTTGGTGTATTCTGATTCTTAAGGAAACACTGAAAACTCGAGGTTTTACGAAAGCACTCTCTGAATCTTTTCTCATCAATCCACTTATCCCCTATGTTTGGGAGATACCTGTTGATTTCAACTATATCCTTGATACCTTTTCTATCGATATTATATCTTTCTTTTCTCAAAAAAATGTGGTATCGTCATGCCAAACATTATTCACGTGAATTCTGGACTTCTCAGAAAAATTGAGACTCAAAATATACAATTTTTTCATACGAACCAAAACACATTGATTCAAATTTTTGAAAAATTAAATATAGTACTGGCTTCCAAAAGACAAGACAGAAAAGTTCAGGATTCGCAAAATGAGCTGAGAGCATTGTGATGATACAAATGTTGGTCAAACTGAGCGGAATGTAATTGCTCATTGCAAGGAACACGTTTTACATATTTGATTTCATAGACCAGAGAAATCCTGTGTAACATGCCACAGAGAACGTCTACAGAATAAGTGAAGAATACTTAAAATTGTTGAGACAGGTACATGTCCTCGACAGTTTACATATCAATCAAGGAGTAAATAACAATAGGAATAATAATAAAAGACTAGAAAATAATTTAATGACCTCAATTATGTAAGGTAACGATTCGTCTAGAATCATATGAAATCTTAACATAGCTGTTAGAAGTATTCTTAGTTTTCTCTTGATGATGCAAAATTTGTTAGCGAAACACGTGTCAATCGACTTAAGAACTCAATTTCAGCTGAAGTAGTGATTATGTTTCATAGTTCCACAGGTGATTATTGTTTCACCTTCAAATAATATCCCTAAAGCATTTCATTCACAAATTTTCTAACAATTTATGACAAGTTACAGCACAATGATAGCAATATGATTACAAGTCACAAGATACAAATCAAACAACCTGTATTTGTTCGTACAAATACCACTGAAATTATCTGAAGTCATTATCTCGTCTGAGTAATTTATGAAATTAATGGCAGCCTTGAGAATAACAGAAATTCTACCTATATGTCAGTGTGGAAATGTGTTAGTTGCATAGCCGTCTACATGGGTTGGGCCTGCAGGTAAATCTTGAATTGTAAATAGGCTTATTGAAGATTAAATGATTTTCACTGCTGAAGTATGATTCAGAGCTGAAGGCCTTGTTCCCCATTCTTCTTCACGTTCATTATTTTTCTATTGTATTTTCTAGTTGTTTGAAAAAAAAATCAGTGGAACATAATGAAGGATAAAAGGTTCAAAATGTTATGAATTAATTTTCTCACGTCCAAGTGGAATATATGAATATAAATGAATTCCTATTAACTCGACCTGAATGAATCTTGGTAAAACCATTTTATTCAATACATTTTTGAGACTTTCACTAAGCCCTATGGAATCTTCAATTTGAGAGCCACTTAAATTGAAATTCAATTGGGAATGATCAGAATAGTACTTATCTTTATCTTTTGATTTTCATGGGATCATATTCCAGCAGCTTGACTGCATTAATCATTCTTGATTTTATATCATTTCTAGAAACATATGGATCCGTTTTCCGATGACATTCCAGGATAGTTTCCCAAATTTCTCCGAATGCAGTTGTTAGTTGAATGACCAAACCACCAACGCTGACATAAAAACTTGGCAAGCTAACTTGGGTGTCACACAAATTAATAGGTGGTTCCACTTATGTCCCGCTTGCGTTCGCGCAGTAATTTTTATTAAGTACTACTCATGGTTTTTCACATTTTGTCTTCATTCGAGGACCATCTGCCCGGTATTGATGATGCCCAATTTCAACAAACAAAAGCGTCTAAGTGATTTAAAGATTGTCTGATCATCACTTCCAGAACAGAAGTCGAATTTCAGTTTTTTTCTCTAATATTCATATAGAAGATCCTACATGAAAAATACATCGTTAACGAAAGTAATACCACAAGACTTCAGAATGTTATCGTTGAATTTCCATTTTTCAAAGAATACTTTGTTATTCAGCAATATCATGAGAGCAACCAGCATGATATATTGATATGTTGCCGATTGCTCGATTTGTACTGCTCATAAATAACGAAGTTAACAGGATCAATTTTTCTTGCCAACGTTTAGAATTTTATTAAACTCTCTTTCAGGGTTATGTAACAATGAAGTTTTATGAACATACCTTCCACAAAACTTATAACTGTTATCATTTCAGTATTTCGAGAAATCATGAATTCTCAACTAAATTACCCACCGAAAATTGAATGTTTTCGTGTTGAAAATATGACTGGTAGACAAATTAGATACACAATGAAAACAAAAAACATCAAAATAATAAAATTTGAACATTTGTTGGTGATGACCTTGATAAATTTAATCACTGAAGAACCTAAATAAGATTTTTTTTATATTTTTTTCTGTCATTGATGAAGACAGACACCATCTTATCAGTATCACGGATGAAGCCATTCGTTTGTTTAATGTCTTTGAATAGTGTTGTCACAAAAATTCGAAAATTTTATCATTTTAGTGAGTAATTTATTTAGGAATTCATTATTTCTCGTTACATTGTTACGAGAAATAATGAAAGTTATACAAGTTTCGTTGAAGGTATGTTTATGAAAATTCATTGTTACAGATCCTCGAAGAAGAATTCAAATTTCAAACTTTGACAAGAAAACATTTGTTTTTTAAATAAAATTGATCTTTTCACCCAACTAACTCTTCTTGAAAAAAATTATTAGATCACCAAACCAGTTAATTGACAAAGTTTAAATTGAAGGAATAGACATTCGTCTGATAACTTTTTTATGTCGAGTGGTTTTTGTAGATTATTTCCTGAAAAATTTTCCGCTCAATGCATCGATATAGAAGCACAATCTCAATTCACAAATTGATTCGCTTTTATTACCTGAATAGCGAGAAAGTTCAAGAATGTTCGAATATACAGTATGTAAAAGCCAAATGGAATAAATTCGTTATTTCGTTTAATGTACACATTTTGAAATCCCGAAACACGTCAAATTCAAATAATGATTTGACATACTTCAACGGAAAAATACTAATCCTACCTTCAACCCTCGTCGAATGACAGGTAAAGTCCCCAATTTTTCGAATGAGAAGTATAGGCTTGAAAGGTCTCTTCATTCTCTATGTAAAAATTGAGATAAAATAAATTGCAATCATGTGGTTACCAAAATTCGATAAAATACACTCAAAACTTATTGCAATATACTCAAAACTCATTTCATGTTGAGGTATTGATAATAATAAAGAGATCAAAAACCATAGCAATGTTCTTTTTAGATGGTATCCTCAAAAAAACTGTAAATAATTTTCGTGGCGAAGTTAGTTTTCAACGCCTTCCCAAATTGTTTTTAATGTTACAACATTAGTTGTTAGTATTTCAATTTAAGTTTGAAGTTCGTTAACTTCAAGTCTGACAAATCATAAAATCAACAGAAATGCGTAAAATAACAGTTTTATAAATGATTGGTTACCCGAATACAACTGGAAGTATCTCGCCTATTTCATGATAAATTTCCTAATTTACGCCCATTGTCAAGGAACAATAAACAGAATAGAGCAGTAGTTTCACGAGTTTGGTCATGTGGGGCGGATAAAAAAAACAGCTGCCAATGAGTGATGAACTCAAATTAGATGTGTTGTCTAAGTTCGAGCAAAACCTGCATACATCGAGTAGACAGGCATTCACTACATTCAATGTTATCCATACATCGATAGTAAACATATTTAAAAAAAATAAAATGCATCACTATAAAATGATACTTACTCAGGAGCTCATGGAAAACGATTTTGAGAAAAAAAAACTTATTTTTGTGAGCAAATGGTGAACATATTGGATAACAATATCATCCAATTAGTAGACGTTGTTTTTGAGTGAAATTTTACTCTTAACGATCATGCTAATCGACAAAATTGCCGCTACTGGTCAACGGAAAATCCAAACTACATGAGAGAAGAACACACGCAATACCCTCAAAAAATTTATGTTTGGGCAGGGATTGTAGGAAACAATATCATTAGTTCCTTTCTCACTGAGTGCAACTTGAATGGCGATAATTATTTAGCACTCCAGGAACCCCTCAAGTTCCAGTGAATACGATATGGTTTCAGCAGGATGGAGCACCACTACATTACCAAGTCAATGTCCGGCAATATCTCGATACAACATTACCCATTCGGTGGATAGGGAGGCGATTATCGATTGAATGGCCAGCGCGATCACCTGATCTTTCATCATTAGATTTTTTTATGGCGATATGTAGAGAGCTATGTGTACAAAACCAAATCTTCGAATTTGAATGACTTAAAAGAACGAATAACGCTTGCGATTAGGTCGGTCACGCCTGATATGTTAAATAATGTTAGTAGACAGTTCTATTTGAGATTAGGATGTTGCCAAGACGTTCGCGGTGAACACTTTTATCATCTACTTCGTTAACATCCATAGTTCGTTCTGGTATTCTACATTTTATCACGTTTTGCATTACATTTCAGTTTTTGAGTGTATTTTATCGAATTTTGGTAACCACATGAATTTAATTAATTTTATCCCAATTATTGCAATGAACTTGAAAGCTATAACATTTTTGAATAGAGAATGAAGAGACCTTTCAAACAATATATCACACACCTATACTTCCCATTTGGGTGGGGGTGGCATTTTTACATTGAAGAATGCCAAATTATAATTTAAATTCGAAGCGTTTCGGTTTTTTTTAAATATGTACAGTAAACGAAATAATGAATTTATTCCATTTGGTTTTTACACACTGTATGAACAGTGAGCTAGTATTTTTCAACAATGATATTTCCTTATTGAAATCTATTATGCCTAAACATGAGATCACAGAGCCAGCAACCGCGTCACTCGACTCACTTGATGATGTTTCGATTCGAATAAAAAATGTTTCATTATACTGATAAGATTCGATTTCGGAATATCACATATAAATTTTCAGCTATGTGGAGTTTCAACTGAAAAAAAGTCTTATTTTCGTGAGTTATGTGAATCAGTCAAGTGAATCAATATTATCGCTGTCAGTTTCACCGTTGTTAGGCAGTGTTTTATCAATATCATAATATCCTGGCACCACAAAATATCGATGAACTTTCATTTTAACAAAAACTATGTAACGTTGCAATGCCATGATAAAACCACGAGTCTGTTGGACGAGTGGATTCATCTTTTGATGATTGTTCGATGGGTTTTGCTCGATAATAACAAAGTTTGACATTGAAAAAATGGAGATTCATCTGAGGGAATTTCCTGAAATTTTTTCAACTGAATGCATCGATATAAAAACAAAATATCAGTGCTCAAATTGAATTAATTGTACCACCTGAATAACAAGAAATGTCAGCCAGAACATTTGTTTGAATGTGTGACTACTTTTCTGCCATGGATTTTTAGAATTTCTTTCTGACGTTTCGCTGGCGCGAATGGCTAGCTTCCTCAGAGGTTTATACCTCCTGAGTTGATATCTCCGATGACCGATGAAGAGGATAGCCACTCGCGCCAGCGAAACGTCAGGAAGAAATTCCAAAAATCGGTAGCCTTCAAATTCAAAAAATTGTGACACCGAAAACCTCGGCCGCAAAAGCCTTGATTAACCATTTTGTCATTTGTTTGAATGTAAATTATTTGAATATATAGAGTACTTAATTGACTAATTCCGTATTCTTCAACAATAGCCGACCGGCCGACGTACTTGTTGCAGCCAAATGCATCACCCATACGTCGGGTATTCTTTTCGATTTCACTGATATTCAAAAAAATGTTCTCATTCGAATTAATGATGTCTTATTATGAGAGCGAGTTTCGATTATGATCTTGAGATTTCTGGATAACGTATAAAAATTCGCTTTGATCATTATCGGTGTGAAATAAATATATACTATTGATTTTTCTGTCATGTGATATTCATTCATTATAATTAGACTCTTGCTTGTATTGGAAATGTGCGAGCTTGCATCAGTACAGCCGATATTATTATTATCATCATATCAAATAATGAAATTTCCGTTATTCTCGTTAATTTCACTTTTGTTTACAATATATTACCGACAATCTAGAATTGTTGAATCTGTATTCTGTTCTCAATTTTCGTTTCGGAATCTCACTGTTGCGTGATATATTTATTTGCTTTACATTTCCTTTCAAAATTGGTAGTAAAATTTACATGACTCCATTAGTTAGGGTCCACTTTACGAGTCACTGAACAGTATAAAAACCTGAGTGTCTTTCTGTCTCTAATATTTCCAATAAACAATTTACTTTTTCACAGTTAACACTTTCTGCGATATAGCTTCAGCATACAACATAAAATTTAATGAGAGGATTTTATTGACTCCCTTTTCAGAAGAAAATAAACAGGAAAGAGAGTAATGGTAATAATATTTCTCATTCAAGATGATTACAACAATGGAATTGATGTTTTCAATTTTATAGAAGCAATTAAGCAGATACCCAATAATTACGTCTCCCAAATTGGATTTGTATTCGTATAATTAATTTCAGGAACTTTTAATGTAAGAGCATTGCCATTCATTGACGGTTAGTATGTTTCAACCAATCACATCAAAGATATGATTATAATGGTGTATTAGTGATATTATTAGTGATATTCCAAATCCATCAAACTATTTATCAATCATATGAAAATCAGAATTCTTTTATTCATTTTTGAAATTCTGCTAATATACTGATCTCTAATATAACTTCGAGAATTAATTCGTAAGTTTTCCATACACATCATATTAGATTCATTTAGTATTTATGAAAAACGTCACATACTCTCTAGGGGCAGAATCGTATTGAACTTTTCGTTCACAAGAATAGATACATGTATTCTCTCCGCAGACTCCGATTCTTGTTCCACACAAACGTAGTTCTCCAAATGGAAGAGTTCTTGAATAGTGAAGTTCGAGGTGTACTGAGTTGAACCTCAAGACGATGAACAGCCACAGCTCGTCACGTATTCCTGATATATACAGCTCTTGGTGGAATCAAATATGCCAAGTCACTTGAACACCTCTCGTGAAAGTATTTATAGAAGAAAGACAAATCTCTAACCTATCTTCGATGTTCCAGACTAACAAGGTTGCAAGTGATGTTCGCGTCTCCAATCAGGCGGATGGCTCTTTTCTGGATGGAATCCAGCAGCTTCAGGGTATGCTTAGGGGCGGAGCTCCATACATGAGAACAATACT
>WOGR01008550.1:0-11790 GCA_015342045.1 Leptinotarsa lineolata | reverse complement strand
GTTAGGGAATAACAGAACCACGTATGATTCTGTCATTCCCGTATCTAGCGGGGCTACGTGGAACCAGACATCCGATGGCCGGTTTGCTCAACCTCCGCATCCCAAGCCAATGCACTCGCATAAACAGCAGGCACAGTGACTCAGGCAGTGAAAGACGAACAAGGGCGGCCAACACGCCATAGTGAATCCATAGTGTAAATAAATTAATGAAAATAAGTGTTGTGAAAAAATAAATTAGTTTGTGATATTGAAATATTATTGAAAATAAATTATTTAAGACAAGTTAAATCATTAATTTGTCACATTATATTCATTTCAACACAAACAAGTAGTTGTTAATACATTCTATAAATCCTACTGAAGGAATTTGGTCTTCCACTATTCAGCCACAGAACCATATTCCGAAAATCCAAAAACTTTCCATGTGTTTCATTATCACATTGTTATACAGTTTTTAACAATTTCAGTGGTCTCATTAAAAGTAATTCTGAATTATCATAGTCAAATGAACTCGTTATCTTTCACTAGTAGTATTTCGCAAACTGTAATTGTCGTATTTCGTTCACCAGAAACAGTTATTGGAAGTAATGAATTTCGGGGCTGAACTTAAAAATGAAAATATTGAATATAGAAGTAATCTATTATCAAGAATATTATTCATGTAAGTACATGTTTCATCACAATTCTTGTGATTCGTTTTATCATTGCTCCATATTTATTGTGAGATTTTCACAAAACATTGTATAAAAAACATTAACGTGTTTCACCGTACAGTGTAAACGTTTTTTAGATCCCTTTCTTCCTCAACTTTAATGACTTAGAAGATTTTTTGTTTTGAAATTATGATATTTACCGTTTCTTTGCAGACTTTTAACAAATATAGTTCTGAGTTAACTACCCAGGAACGACTGATCCGATTTCTAACAATATAGAGGGGATAGAAAATGAGAATATATTGCAAATGAGGTATCACAAGAACTCTTTTTCTATTTAAAAACGTTAATAGTGATATCTCGATGGCAAGTGACTTATGTTTTTAACATCAAAAAGTATTGAGATAGATGCGTTTTTATGTCCAACTTCTATACCTAGTTCATTCAAAAGTTGACAGGAGAATACTTTTTACGTCTGCACTGAACAATATCTCGTTCAGGCATTAAATCGCAGTGGTTTTATTTCCAATTGGAAAACTTCGTCTTACAAGGGTGAGTAGCTGTACTTTGCTACGCACTTTCAACTTCCAGGAATTCCTCCTTAAGAATTGTTACAAATCCGGCTCTGACAATCAGGAACTGTGTCTGCCTATCGTATTTCAAGAATGTATTGAAATCAACAGTGAATTTTCCCGAAGAACATGAAGTATGAGTTCTAGTGTTTTCAAGCTGTACTTTTTATCCAGTGTGTATCAGTTATCCAATCAACCTCTATGCGTTACATGGAAAACTAAAGATTTAGTATGATTAGTACAAGAGCAACTAACGACAAATTGGTGATGACGTCACATACCTCAAGTTCTTGAAATGAATAAATAAGAAACGGAAAGGAAAAGAAAAACAACAATTGAGAAAAGAACAGGAAAAAAACAGACATGAAAGTTACTGAAACAACTTGAGCAACGAGAAGAATAAAGGAAAAATAGAGCATGTGAAAAAACATAAAGAACTGAGGACGACTCAAGATGAAATATACGAGGGTTGATATGAGAACAAAGTATTTCGGAATGACTGCAGGGTGGAAGAAGTCGAAGAAAAATAAGGAAAAAAATCAATGAACCAAGCAGAAATGAATGAGAAAACGGACTTTCTAATGTAAATGCCATCTCGTTTCAGTAGTTTCCCTTCTCATTCAGCATATTTTCTCATGAGAATCGGTTCAGCTGTACCCAAATCGTTATGTACTTCGAGATGCTATCCAATTTACATGTTTGAAAAGGGTTTTGATTCAATCTTCATCTTCAATGATTAAAAAAATTATCTATGATAAGTTCAAAGATTATCTTGTGATTTAGTTACTTTTTCAGTAACCTTTAGTAAATATCTCTTCCACTATCAGCTTTTTTGCCTTTCACAATAGTTCTCGTCATTTTATCCACGCCATTTTTAAATGGTGAAAATAAATGGTTATCTGAAATAAAAAGTAAACTTTTCGAAAATGGTGCCAACGATGAACTTTGTTTTTCAATCAATTTCTTGAGTCAATTGAATGTTCCGATATAAATTTCAGAGTTTTAGAGTTGGCTAGATGCATTGTAGCTAATTACTCTTTCAGATGAGAAATCCTTGAAAATCACTATGAGTCTACGTCCCCTCCAGCTACAAGTGGAGATAATAATAATAATAATGATATTTATTATCCACTGGACGACATACGTTGTAAGTGGATCCAATGAAGGAAATGATTAACTCGGAATGAGTCTTGACCTATGCAATGTCTCTGAGAAAAAGTTATAGTTTTTCATTAAATTCGGCCATTTTTGAATAAAGAGTATTTCACTCGAAAAAAATATTAAATGAATTTTCAACACTAGGAACATATGAAATCTAAATGAGTAAAAGAGATACTAAAACAAGACTCCCCATAGAGGAACTGAATGAAAAATTCCTACTATTGGTTTGAACTGTCACAACTTTTGAATAGATTCATCTAACCGTATAGTAAGTGCCTCAAATGCAATAAAGAAATTTTAACAAATTCCTCGATAGATGAAGCACGTACTTGGATCATTATAAATGCCGTTCAATCTGAATTAACCATTTTACACTTCGAACACACATTTTAATCTTATATGCGTATTTTTTCTTAAAGGTATAATTGATTTTCAACTCATGCATGCCACAATTGATAAATTTGGTCGTGAGAGAAGCAACATTAGTAGATCATAGAAGGATTATGACATTCAAAATGAGCATGCAGAATGTTGGTGAACCCATTGACAGTGAAGACTCGGTCACTAGAAGATATGTCGATGATTACATTAGAGAAACCAAAGAATTAACCATCGCAACAGTGATTTGCGATGCGAGAGCGTACTTTGGATCGAGAATTACAAAACTTCGATCCACCATCGATAGGAATGCACATGCCATCACCACTTCAGCTGAGCAAACCGATGAGTGATTCGATAAAGTAATTGGCGAGTTCTTACTTCAGATAATCGAGTTGTTGAAGTTTGGCAGTCAACCGCTAAACTCCCTCCTAAACTTTGGGGGCTGCACTGGACAGAAGCCGACTTCCGTGATGAAGAAATAATATCAGTTCCGCTAAAAGACAGGTTGTGAGTGAACTACTTCAAGAGGTGTCTCGATGAAAGACAATAATAAAGGGTTTCTCAGATTTATGGTAGATTGAGCGAATGAAAATGTAACCATACGCTGAAGAAAATAAAGTTCATAGGTACAAACTGATAGTGATCAACTGTCATTCGAAGTATATTCGACCTGAGAAGCACCTATATACCAAATTTCTGCTTCCTAGGTCTCACCAGTACGGAGAAACAGAGATGACTGGGTATCAAATTGGTATTATTTCATTGGAGATGGGATATATATCTGAACCTGTTGTAGATAAGACTTCTTCTATTCTACTCATTTCACAACACCCGCTGAAAAACAGTTGAAAATACAATAACTCAAATACCATTTACGATGTGTCATGTGAGATTGGTTGAAAGAGAAGGTATACCAATCCATTTCAGAAACTCTATTAATTTTGTGTTGTGTATGACGATGAAAAGTGTTTTTTCCTTGAAATTGATTCAATTGTTATAGTAACGGAAACGATCATGAGTATTATAATATTTATTCATCATTAATAAGCGGCAAAAGTTCGTCAGAGGTCTGTCGCACGCATCACATCATGTTTGACTTATTTCCATCATAATAGAGGTCGATATGTTTATACCAACCTCCATTATTATCCCGATAGGAACAGAAAAGGAAACTACACCAACATAGTATGTGGGTTTGACCATCAGTCGTTCGGAATCCGTACATGTGAATCTATAACACAGTATAGATCCAATCGATCTTTAAACGTATCTGTAACATTCAATCACTAATGGCCTATTATCTCGGTGCCGCTGTCCATTGAAGAATCAGCCTCGATTCCTTCATTCTGCAGATCCTTCAGCTCCTCTAGAATTTCAGGATTCACCAGGTACTCCACAACATCACCAGCACCCTTATTTTCTCCATCACCATCATCAGCTTCCACAACCACCATCGCTCCAATATCCACTTCTTCACCAACGAAGACGACCTCTTCATCAACTTCGAGAATCTCTTCCTTATCATCGACCTAATTTTCAGCATCACAATACGGCGTCGATTTTTTTTCAGCGTTCATTTCAATATCGTCTTGTAGATAATGCTAGTACTGCTACCACTCCCAATAATAGATATTGAGTGGAGTTTCAAATCGTGAGTCGATTTTTATATGGTTTTTGTGGAGGTGCTGATCTCACCCACTCTTCACTCCATGTATTCATAAGAGGAAATCAAGGATATGAGAGCACTGTAAAATGAATATCTTACAGTGAATACCAATATGCCTTTTCCGAAAGAGTGGAATTCAAAGCCAATCAAAATTGAGCGAAATATAGCTTCATTTGCCACGGTTATTGACCAGAGACAAATGTCAATTCATGTACCGGCCTTTGCCGTATATGTGTGGCGAGAAACCCACCTCCATTTCCGAATAAAACAAAAGATTCAAGATTCAACTCTCGAAGCAGGCCACCACCATCAATGATGCAAATGTTTCATCCTAATTGTGTATAATAAAATGGGAATTTCCAGAAATATTTGTATCAACTATGCAGCAACTTCTGCGTTACTAGTCCAACGTTGTCTGCACTGCGAAAAATATGCAGCGAATTATTAGAACAATTTTTATAGTGCATAAATTGACACGGAAGATCCATGGTGACCATATACGTACATAAATCCATAAATCGAACACTACTGTTGATTGATACATGTTGAACTTTATTCATAGAAATTCATATTGAATATAGGATGAAGAAAATTACTTTTGTGTGGAATCAGTTTACTTGAGAATGGTTTAACAAACCAAAACCGGTCGTAACGAATGAAAAACTAAGTAGATATCAGGCGGGAGTTATTTTCTTTATCTTATATTCAATTGATATATTATGTTGAATAAAATCATTTGCTTGAATATTATCACTTTCTTTTGTAGTCTGAGGGTCATGGTACTATTCATTAAGTGAGAATAATAAATCCCATGTGGAATTTTTTTATAATAAACAAATATTCAATTTTGCTTCATCATCTTTATTTTTCCATCAACTACAACAATAATACAATCAAACTGATGAACTTTCATTGATTCATGAGTTGCGATCTTCAGAGAACCCTGGCTACTTTACGAATAGACGGCGTCCTTCACTTTTCAAAACTTACTCCAAAAAGTTCAGTGGTGAAGTTTGCTGTATAACCTTTGGCAAATACGTTTTTGAACTTACTGATTCAGACTATAGGTATCTCCAATTTTGAATTGATTGTATTCACTTTTGCCACACTGCCTCTTGGATTTTGCATAAACTGCCAATTTTGTGAATTGTTTTATTTCAGCAGGCTTCATGCCAATGATGCGATGAACTTTATTGTTATAGTGACTGGTAATTTTAGGAAGAATATTCAACTACCAGTTGAATCATTGAAGTGAAAATTGTCTATGAAGCCAACTTTTTAACGTCCTGATAACTCGTTATGCAATTGCAGCCTTTTTTGTGCTGGAAGTTGAGTCGTGAGTGATATGGTGTTTCCTTATTAACGATGAGAATTTTGACTTATAAAGCTTGGTACCGTGATCAGATTGTTCGATGCTTTACATTTTTGAACACGCACGCCATAGCTGAACTAACTGAATCAGCAATTTCATTTTCCAATAGTTTCGACCATACATACTTCGAAAAACAGTTGATTACTATAAGGATGTATCTATGACCATAATTTTCTTCAGATGCATTTCCATTGAATCCATCTGCCACAAGTTCGAAAATATCTTTATCATTTGAAGGGGTTATATTTTTAGGAGTGATTAATTTTTGGGAAAGGAAGTTTTTGGCTTTCTACCACTCCATCTTCATACAAAAAAAAGTGGAAAGCTTCCAAAGGAAGGAAGGAAGCAATCAACTTGAAAAAAATTACTATATACAGAGACGTATAGATCATACAAAGAAGTAACTTTCTGAAATTTATTGCTTTCTTTCTTTCTTTGGAATATTCCCACTATTTTTTCATCCAGATGAAGTTTTAGAAAGTCAAACACTTTGTTTCCCATCTTTATCATTGCCTTTCAACAAGGAAAATCTCGACGCGACGGCTCATATATTTCTTTCACAACCTGACATTTTGCATCACTCATATCACTCTTCAACGACTTCCTAAAGGTGGTGAAGTTAAGTTATAAACTATTCAGGTGGAGGTTGGTTCAACGTCAACAACTTGCTCAGTAAAAGTATCAACCAACTTAGTTAGAACGCCAGTTCCCTTTTTTCCAAAGTACCTACTCATTTAATCAGCTAATGCAGAAGTGATACATGCATTTTTATCGAAGATGAATCGCAATTCGATATGTTTCGAATCAGCATATTCTCTGATGTCACGAAGCACTGGTACAATGTATTCTTGGACAGCCTTCGGGGTTAACACATTCGTTTCTCCAATGTGATCGTGAACATATCCCCTAGTGACAGAGTTTATATCGCCTACAGATTCAACGACATTCTGCAACTGCTCATTCTGAATGTCAATTGGTGACAGAGTTTATATCGCCTACAGGTTCATCGACATTCTGCAACTGCTTATTCTGAATGTCATAATCACCATGTGGTTGGAGAATGAACCCAACAACCGATCTTCTAACAATTGTCTCACTAATACCACCTCTTCTACACCCAAATCTGTCAATTGTGGTATGCATTGTGAGATTGTGAGTGACTGAGTCAATTTCACATATCGAGTATTCAATATTGCTTTCGAATAGACAAACTCTTCTACGTGTAATTCCTCAATAATGGCCAATAATTTCATTATCATGCTCGGTATATCCAGCCATTCCTGAACTCCAAAGTAATCGAAGGCGGTCAACTAATTCTTTCAGTTTATTCCAATAAGCATTATCTTTATGTTTTCCACTGTTTTTTGTGTATATAACCTTCGACAATCTGAAAAATTGAAAAATCCGAATCAATAGATAATCTGCTAAAGTGCTGAATTTTTTTCACTTCATTCTATAGCATGATTTCAAAATATGCTCCGCTATCCCCGATCCTGCCATCTATCTTCTCCTCATACATTCACGATATTAATTTTTTTCACATCTGAGGGTCTTGAAGTTTCACCTATATATTTTTTCCACAAGAATACGTATTTTAGGGTTCAGTTTGTGAGATCTCAATGTATTGGTAGTTCTAAAAGTCGTTCTTACATTATATCTATAACAGGTACGTCTCAATTTTTTAGACAAACCACGAACATAAGATATATCGTTAGGTTAGATTCGTGGTGTTCGTGCCATCTGTATATGTTGTGTATTGTTTTTACCAACTTCATTTCACCAACTTCATGCGTTTTGCTCCAAAACTGTTTCAGTGATTATTATCTCTTTCATATTATGAACTGAATGACGAACTGTCTTCGCCCTATCATACAAAAATCGAAACATATCTTCTTTGAGGCTAGCATAGGGATTAGATTCATAGTGAAGATATCTATCAGTATGAGTTTTCTTTCAAAAGTATTCTTCGATTTTTTATCATAACATCGAGAAAAGGAAGTTGATTAAGAACTTCCTTTTTAAATGTTACTTTTATCGTGTATTCTCTTGAGTTCAAATTATCCTAGGAAACGTTGATATCATCCGGGTTATATTCCCCATCATCAACATATCTCTTTGGATCAGTCTGGTATATTTCGATGTATGTTTTCCCAAAATGCTTCATGAAAATGTTACTCAGAATCAGTGCCAAGGATGAGCTCATTGCCATTCCAATTTCTTGTTGATACAAAATCCTCCTTGAACTGGAGAAAAGTTTTATCGGTACATAATTTCAGAAGCTCCAAAATAGATTCTACATCCAGTTTTCTCAATTCTAAGGGTTTTATCAACTGGTGAACAAACTCACAACATCGAAACTCATCAGGAGATCTCTGTTTCTAATTTATATTTCATTGAGTTTTGCAATGAAATCAGAAGTATTCTTTATGAAACTGTTTCTATTTCCAGACAAAGCTTTCAAAGTTTGGAGAAGATACTTCGCAAGTTTCTGACAAGATCTGATTGAACTGACACTTGGTCTCAGAGAACAATTGTGCTTGTGGAGGTGGAATGGGGGTTTATTATAGTGGGAAATGAATCGAGTATGTTTTGTTCTTGCGAGAATGTTTTTGGGTTTGGCTGAAGTTCTATATATCTTCTGTTCTACCGATTTTGTTGAATTTCATTCCAGTTTTTTGTAAATTTCCTTACACACTGTAATCTATATTGTGTACTTCGTATATTGTCTCTGAAATCACTTGCCTAAATTTGTTCTCGTATTCATGGGAATCAATCATAACTGTTGCATCACCCTTATCTGCGGAAATAATTTCAGTATTGCTGAGATATTCGAGTACAACATTTTCAAATTTATTAAGATCACTTTCAACTTGATATGGTCGAAAAAGAAAAGTTTTGCAATCCGATCGGAAATCAACAGCAATTTCTCAAGGTAAATTCTGAGCTGTGGATTCCATAGCGGTAATTAGATTTGAAGTTGGTAATATTTTTGAAGCAACTGCAAAATTCAATCCTTTTGGTAATACGATTTTTCCGTTCATATTCAATTGTCTAGAAAACAAATTCATCGCCGTTTTTTCCACAAATGATCGATTATTTCACACATACAAAAAATAACGTTTCTGTTTCTCGTCAAATAGCTATTGAATTTTTACAATGGGGATTCTGTTTGTGGTATTCTAAAAATGAATATAAAATTTCTGGATGCAATCATAGAGGTAATCATAATCAGACAGGAGCAGTTGTAGAATCATATATGATTCTACTGATATCATTTTCAAATATTGCCCTATTGTGACGATGAAACTGTATTCTTTCTCTTACCATTGTATGGCTAGTTCTTTCCAAAATTATTCTACATTGTGGACTATCATAAGATATTGTCAATCCGAGGCTCCTAGGGATTATTTCATTGTCTCTGAGTCTACTTAAAAAAAATTGAACTATTATGGGATCTTGAAAGTTTATGACACGGATTTTCTGAGATTCTGAAGTCCCTAACACATTGCAACCCAAACCGTACTCGTAAATATTCTACGAAAGACATTTTTTGTGGAAGTTTCAATACTTCTCACTGTTTTTTGGGTAAATAACCTTCCACAATCTGAAAAATAACCGAAGACAAATCAGTAGAGAATATGCTGAAGTGTAATAAAGGACAAACTGAAAAGTTCACCCAGAAAAGTTACTGCGTAATATGCACCACTGTAGAGTTCAACTATTCAGTTACTTGTCATACTCATAAATTTTGCCTGCAAATAAAAAAATCAATTGAAAAAATTAAATATTTATTATATATCAAATGAATATTTCTTTAGTGGTCGACGTTTCGGAAAACAATCTTTTTCCGTTTTCAAAACCTTCACTCCACTTCAAAGGTTTTGACTTTATACTTCTCCATCTTCATATAAAAAGTATGAAAATCTTCTAAAGGAAGGAACGAAGCAATGAAGATAAAAAATTGATATATACAAAGATGTGTAGATCATGCAATGAAGTAACTTTCATATACAAACTGGAAGAAAAGCCCTTTTGAAACAGCTGCTTCCATATAAACATTGATTTACACGTAAGAAAAATATTTTCGATACAAAAACTCTCATATGAACACCGAGTTATAAAAAAAAAACACTTTTCATTCAGTTTGTAGTCCAAACATTTGTTATGGAATTGAATCAGATATCATTTACAGTGACGATTGGAAAATAAAACTTCCTATGTTTGTATCCCACTTGTATTTTTAACTAACGTTACTCTAGTTTCGTCCTATACGTTTATTGTTTTTGTTTGAAAATGTCCGTATAGGAATAAACTGCAGTAGAGTTAGTTACAAACACAAGTGGTATAAAAATATTGAAAGTTTCATTCGTCAATTTTCATGATAATCCATACTACTTAGTATTGGCTACATCCATCAGTTCATATAATTCAGAGGATTGCTATACAATATAGTAAATTAAAGAAGTAATATTCCACTTCCATCGAACATTGTCATCTTCGCTGGTGGACATCCGATGTTTCAGCATGAGACACTTGCTTTATCGCCTCTTGAGCGTCAACTCTGGATAACATTATGAAAAACAATATTTTCATGTCATCGATGACAGTACGTAAAGACATTCATTCGCTTGAATTTTATTAGTTCGGACTTCCGTTGTCTAATAAGATATTAAATGATTTTAAATCCCTAAAAAACTAATACAATCGAAATTTAAAATGAATAGCTGAAATTAACAATTTTATTAAGCAAAAAAACCTTTTCTTGCTTGTATTTCATTTTGATTTCATTAAGAGGTTTTTTGCTTATTATAATGTTGATTTTCAGCAATTACTTTTCAATTTCAATTGTATTGGTTCTTTTAGGATTTCAAATCATTCTATATCGTATTAGACAATAAAAGTCCGAACTAATGAAATTCACCATGAAACCTTTTCCACCACCTTCGAAAAAATTCATTCGCTTATTTTATTCAATTTCAGCTACAGAATATTTGCTTGAATTGGTTGGATTACTTCTCGATATTTTTCCAAATAATTCGATAGTAGACCCTGTTTTCTCTCATTGTAACCATGATTCGCCTTTTTAATCTGAGTATATCACCATAAGCAGTCAGATCTAAAGTGGGGATATTGTATTGTGTCTTCCACAGAGAATGTTTTCTAAAGAATATAATCTATATGCTCATTTCTGATATATTTTTATTGGGTGGGTATTTTGATCATGCTGGCACCTTCTCTACTCGGATTCTGCAGTGGGTTTTCCTAGGACAATAGTGGTTGGATTACTTCTCAATATTTTTTTCAATTATTTGTCAGTGGACCCTGTTTTCTCTCATTGTATTTACAAGCCGCCTCTGTTGATCCGAGTATAGCACCATGAGCAGTCATATCGGAAGTGGGGATATTTCCTAGTGGTAATCTGATGAATATAATTTATATAATTTTGGAATGCCCTAATGAGTGGGCACAATATTTCCATCAATGAACTTCATATCAGCCACACCTATTTGTAAATTTTCCGTTGCAGTGTTCATATATACTCCAAAAACTGTATCGTATGAGGGATTTCCTGATGGTCAATGAAGAGACTCGAAGATTATTCAAAAAACCCCCTCCGACATTAGTTCCTTTTTGGGAATCAGGGTTTTTCAAATTTAGATTTCACCCCATATTGTGTCACGTTCTGCATTTGTTTCCCTTTCATTTGATGTGCTGCACGTTAAGATCCAACATCCATTAACGAAGATGTAGCTTAGTGACCTTCTGACATGTTGCGCCATCTCTGTTTTTCCTTTGTCAATACATTCTACATTCGTTTCCCTTCCATTTTAGGTGATGTACATGACAATCCCATTATTAATAGCGAATATACAACTTAGTGCCCGTTTGACATGTTGTGTCATGAATTTCAGCAGTTCGGACTTCCATTGTCTAAAATTTATAAAATGATTTGAAATCCCTGAAATAAACAATACAATTGAAATT
>WOGR01008549.1:0-11790 GCA_015342045.1 Leptinotarsa lineolata | reverse complement strand
AAATCGTCCATTTTTCTCCTCCTGGTGAAGGGGATTATCACAGTTTTGCTGGCACCAACTGTGAACCACATCCATCGCGCTTTGGAGGATATTACAAGCTACCTTTCCCGACATGGACCTTGCCAAAATGACAAGGTCATCTGCATGAGCATGCAGATCTATTTCTCTTCCAACGAAGGCATCAAGCAGACTATATAACAGGAGCGACCTCAGAAGGGGAGATAGTACCTCACCTTGAGGGCAGCCCCTGGTGACCCTGAACCTAATGGCCTCATCTTGAAGAGTCGTAGTTACAGTTCTGTTCACCAGCATAGCATAGATCTATCCAGTTATGGTCGATTCTATGCCTTTTCCAGCCAGGGCTGATCCTATAGATTCAGGTGTACATTGTACAATGTAAGTATGATAACTAACTTCCTACAATATAAATGAAATTCAATCCTGACTGTAGTATAAAGTTTCAAATGTTTTTACTCATATAAGTATGTGTATAATATTAACTTTTGATAACTATATGTAACTTAAAATGATATTTAGTTTCGTCTTTAGTATATTCTGTTTCAAATATTTCTTTAAACTATGTGCTAACTAAACTCAATTCTGCTGATATATTTTCTCGAAACAAGTGTTTATTCATTTATCGAGTAGATTATTTATTCACACGTTATAGTTGAAACAATGCATGATTTTATTTTTCTTAATATTATTATTATTATTCACGTCCGCACTGTATGTTATTAGTCGGAATTAAATTGAGAGTCACTAACTCAATTGGAAATTTTTGCAAGGGTTATTAATTTCCGGCACATGGTTAATTGATTGCGAGTTATTAGCACTGAAAGAGGGGTATTTGGTAGCAGAATTCTTAATTTGCAATTAGAACTCAATCGTTATCTTTATCACCGACCCAAAAACTCTCTAAAAGCTATAAAGTTGCTATTATATTTGTAATCAGCAAGACTATCATGCTGAATCAGGATTCCGAATTAATCCGGACAATTTGCTCTGACCATTAAAGATAACTATTGTCGTCTTAATAAGGTCATGATTCCGAACAATTTTCAAACTTGTGGCAATTCATCGGTTAGGCATTCTATTATGTGGAATTCTGTTCCATTAATATTCAGCATGTTGGACAGATATCAAGCTTTTTTCGTACGTGAAAACAAAGTTTTATCACACGCCATTTCTGGAGAATAAATATATTGTGGTGTTCGTCGAAAAAAGTTACATAGTGTGTCAAAAAATAAGTTTTGACTTTACGATGATTACGGACACTTGAAAGCATGCTCTTTCACGTGAACTTTGTCAAACTTGTGAAAAAAAATGATACACTTTTATCCGATAATCGTATGTTCAGAAACATTCGCTGAAAAAGGTAGAGGTAGAGGTACAACAGATCCTTCAAGTTTAAGATGGTGATGCGAGAACTATTCATCAGTTTTGTATCATTCAAATTCTTCTCAAACTGAGCATACCCCGTTTCACAATTTCCTGATGTAATATTCAAACCAGAACTTGCAGAAGATTCATCTTCATTACATACCGCATCGTATATTCCATTAATCGCTTCGAACTCTATGAAAAACCCCTTGATTCGTTTATTCAATTAAAATAGAATTGATGAAAAACATTTGTAGTGAAAATAAAAAACCCAGAAATCGGAAACACCGGAGTGCCTCAAGGATCACATCTAGGGCCACTCCTATTCAATATTTATATCAATGATATATCCCAATGCTTTCGATTTGCCAATTTTCTGATGTATGCGGATGATCTAAAAATATATCATTCAATTTCTTATGTTGATGATAACACACTAATGCAGCAGGATATCAATACCTTTTATGATTGCTGTGAGATGAATAGTCTGTATTTGAATTTTGAAAAGTGTTACCACATTTACTTTGGACGCGGAAAAAACAATCGGAATGACTCATATCAAATATCTTCTGGCCCCTTACAAAGTGTCACGGAAATAAAAGATTTAGGAATAATATTTGATTCTAAAATGCTCTTCGATAAACACATATTCTACGTTTCTAAAAAGGCTCACAAAATGTTAGGTTTCATAATGAGAAGTTGTCGGGAATTTAAGAATATACAGACTCTTCGTACTCTCTATATGTCATACGTCAATAGCGTTTTTAAGTTATGGCTCTGTAATATGGAACCCTGGATATGAAATTACCATAAATAAACTGCAAGGATACAGAATATATTCATAGACTAGGTATATCAATCTTTTCACTCCACCTAAATAAGAGTATATACGTTCAAATTTAACCAAATATATTAACACTAGCAAATAGAAGGGAAATTTTAGATGTGACGTTTCTCTCTAAAATCATGAATACTTTAGTTGATTCGCCTGCTATCCTTGGTAACATTTACCTTAATACTCCTACGTAAATTACTGGGCATCAGCACCCATTCCGTTACGAACAATCTCAGACAAACTATTTTTTGAACTATCCAATAAATGACATATCTGTGAATACTGTTTTGGGTCAGTCCCGTTTGTGTTCCTTCTATATAGATAAATAAAAGGTTACTTCAATCAGCTGCATTATAACCCAATCACAGACACGATAACTGAAGCTACCGCCACACTACGACAAGAATTAACATAGCAGATTGAAGGAATGACGGCACAGTTACCCGGACCAATGATATCAAGACCTTTTACTCCACTGAAGGCGTGTACATAGTAGTTATACACTGCGAAACTTTAAACGCGTTTATCTCGAGGACTTGTTTTGGTACACTATGTACCTTTTTTCAGCGAACACCACGTTCAGAAAAATATTTGAAATTTTGAGAGCTATCCATTGGCGTGTTTTGTGTTTCGAGGGTTTTTTTATTATTCAATGGTTCACGGTTTGTTTTTTCTGAAGGAATAGTTGACCCCATATTCGAATTCAATAAATATGTCAAATTGACTTCAAATTCGGATTCAACGTTCCTAAAAAGGATAGATGAGATATAATTGAGTTGTTGATATAGCTATTATTTACACACCAAATTGTTCACACATTGAATATTTTTGTGATTGAATTTTCTTTCATTGAGTTTATTAGTGAACATGTGTTATAAAAGAAAGTGACTGTTTTATCCCAGTCTCCCCTACTGAAACCGTCAACTTTTTCATTTTGTGTCTAATTGTTGCACTTTTTGAACATTGACTAAGGCTGCCTTTTATATTTCGGGATTAGAGAACGAAAACAAATATTAATCATCGAAAATCACTTTATTATTTTTCAAAATATTCCCTATGAAGATCTATACACTTTTGCATGCGTTTGAACCAATTATCGAAGCACTTTTGCCACTCTAATTGAGGTATCTCCAAAACATGCATTCTGAATGCAGCAACCGCTTCTTCAAGTGTCCAAAAACATTGACCTCTCAGTTTGTTTTTCACGTACGGGAATACTCATTAAATCGATGTTTTGGGTGCTCAAAAATGCAGTTGTTTGAGCCTTTTTTTTAAGCGATTGACAAATTGTACGGGATCCAACGCGCACAATTTTTTTGACAATCAAATGTTTATGCAATATTGAATGTATGCTGGTCTCACTAATGCCTAAGGTTGTCACAATCTCACCATAGGTCACATGATGATCTTGCAATATCAGTTCGCGCACAGCATCAATGGTTTTCGGAACAACAACTGATTTTGGATGACCTTCACGAAATTCGTCTTGGAGTGAACTTCGACCATGATTGAATTCACCGTACCATCGATAAATATTAGTCCTTGATGGAGCTTGATCACCAAAAATTGAATTGATTGAGTTCATCTGTGCACTGTTGCGGAGTCAAATAACGTCGAAAGTTGTAAAAAATAATCGCACGAAAATGTTCACGATATAATTCCATTTTTGGGCCGAGATGAATCTTTAAGTTACTGTAAACAACACAAATAGCGATCGTATGTCAAAACGTTTTGAGTACGTATAACCTCAAAAATGCCCAACTTCACGATAGAGCTGTCAGTTGCCAGATTGCAACACTAGAGTTGCCAAATCCCGAAATATAAAAGGCAACCTATCGTACTCTAGCACCCTTCCTACGTTCGATTTTCTACCTATCTCGCTCTACAAGTATGCAAAACATATTCAGCGAGCATATTCTTAGGATGACTGTTCATTATCCACTCTTCAAGATTTGTGACATTAACGGTGAAGTTTATGTCGAAAGTGTACGTCGAGTTTACATGGTCCGTGTTCGTTTTTCCAGATATATCCAAATTCCAATTTTGCCCGATCCGTTATAGCTTGGTAAATTTCCCAATCTAAATTGGAGCACTCTTGCCTTCGCCGTTATCACAAGAAGAAAATGGGGCGGATTCAAGAGTGTCTGCAATGCCACCCTTAATGTGGTTTTTATTGCTCCTATAATAGTCCCAAACAAGCACTCTGCTCAATTCACAATTGTGTACTCCAATAGATCACCTACATATGCTGACAGAATTTAAAACAGATCATTTGAAAGGTAATGAAAATAGATCAAATCATTCAGGGCTATTCTGGGGATGTATAGCCGTTTTTCAAATCCTGAAAATTGTCTTGTTATCACCATAATTTCCAAAATATCACTATTTCTTGGAAAAGAAAGGTTTTGGCTTTCTTCTTCTCCATCTTAATATAAAAATGTGGGAACCTTCTAAAGGAAAGAAGGAAGCAATCAATTTCAAAAATCAACTCTTTCAATTCAGTCACCATTTCGGTTCCATTTAGGAGCATACATATAGCCATCAACTACTCTATGCATGAGTATGCGTTGAGGTTTTCATGTTTGATATGTTATTATTTATGAATGATTGAACTCGACGGATCGAACTCCAGCCGACAAGAGCGATATCTTGAAAATTCATTTTTGCACTTTTTAACAAATCAATAACAGTACTGTATTGAGGTAACTATTTAATGGGTAATCAATCATGGATCTCATTTCTGCATATTCGATGATGATGATGAAATGTTCATCAAATGACGAAAATTTCCAAAAACGACTCTCCTCAATAGGAAGACTCAATAAATTGTCTCTGGTCTGGATTCCTGGCCACACTGGCCTGGAAGGCAACGAGGCTGCTGACTCCCTTGCAAAGGAGGGTGCTGCAAGTAGCTTCATCGGACCAGAACCTGTTATTGGCATTGCTTTAGGCTTTGCCAAACAAACATTGAACACCTGGATGGCAAGAAGTTTTAAAGACTTCTGGCAAAATCTTCCAGGATTAACTCACTCCAAGGCGTTCATTCACCCTTCGAAACTTGAAGCCAAAAAGTTGTTGGACTTCAGTAGGGATGAACTACGATGTCTAACAGGCCTTCTTACAGGTCACTGTTATCTGAATCATCATATGCAGAGACTAGGACTGTCAGAAGACAGTGTATGTCGCCTCTGTCTGGAATATGATGAAACAGCAGAGAAAATACTTTGTGCCTGCCCCGCCGTGGACTGAATCAGGTTTTTAGAGTTTGGTAGAACCACACTTTTGCCATTTGACCTGAAAGATCACTCACCATACAAACTAATCGGCTTCGTCAAAAAGCTGGGTTCATTTGGTCGAGTTTGAATAGGTGTGAGCCACAATAAACTCTTTTGGGTTGCGGTGGAGGGTGGATTAGACCCACTCACTTCTGACCTAACCTAGCTTAACCTACTGTAAACAACACAAATAGCGCTCGTATGTCAAAACGTTCTGAGTACGTATAACCTCAAAAATGTCCATCTTTACGATAGAGCTATCAGTTGCCAGATTGCAACACTAGCGTTGCAATCTGGCAACCCTCGAAACATAAAAGGCAACCTAACGTAATATACTTGAGATGCACTGTTTTGGAGCCTTTGGTGTAGTAATGGATCTTACTGGAGTTTCATCCTAACATCAAACCGTTATTTTTAACACCTCGACACGTGTTTCGATCACCAAGTGATCATCTTCGAAAGAAAGATTAAGCTAGATTGAACTAGAACGAACTAGAACGAACTAGATCAATTAGATTACCTAGAATAACTAAATTAACTAGATTAACTATATTAACTAGATCAAATCCTTCTCTTGATGATAATCACTTGGTGATCGAAACACGTGTCGAGGTGTTGAAAATAACGGTGTGGTGTTGGGATAAAACTCCAATAAGTTTCAAAACGGATAATGTCGCCATTCAAATTTATTTATATATAGTCGATGTATTTGCGATTTTTGAAGAATCAAAACATCAAAAACAACAATGATTCATCATTCTTAAACATCTTAATTTTGAGAATTACTAAAGGTTTATATTATGATTTCATGTTTATGGAAAATCATTATTTTCACCGGCTCCTGCACCATTTTCTTGCTCGTCCTGTCATTGAATTTTCATATGTGAATAAGCTATTTTTTTGTATGAAAATGGAGGGGTAGAAAGTCAAAACCTTTCTTTTTCCGGGAATAATACTCTAATCCGGTTTCGGTTTCGGTTCCGGTTCCGGTTCATTGAACAATTCTCAAGTAAAATAGATCATCAATCGAACAACATCAAATATTGGACCTGTAATAATACTAATCATAATAATATTTATTCATTCATTAATAAAAAAGGTACAGAAAAGTAGATTATTATAAAAATCAAATGATGCCAGAACTCAATTGTAATAGGATGAGAATGATAAATAAATCCTCAAAAGCTAATATCATCTTGTTTCTGATGACATAATATTCTTGTGTGATATTAGAATCAAATGGAATTCAGTCAAAATAATGAAAAATGAACCTGGATTGCATTTTCACCTAGATGGAGATTCTCAAATAGGTACAGCCTAATTGTGGAAAATAGCAGTGACCAGAGTTGAAACAATTGTGGTATAAGAAAACCAAAAACGATATTATTCCTTATGAGGTAATATTTCATGATACTGATAGTTGAGCCGAATATTGAAGTACTATCTAAGAAGCAATCACAATAAGGCTGAGAATGTGCAGGAAAAATACGAATTGTGATAACAATTGGCTGTAGGGTGAAGATAATTCTCAAAAGAAAATATTGTTTTAATATTCTTGATTACATAATTAATAACGCAAGTGCAACCACTGCATTCAAAAAATTACAACTTATGTAGATATGATGACTACATGCCTCAAATTTCCATAATATTTGTTAATTTCTTTACCAAGGTTCCAAATCAATTTCAATCATAATATACATTTTCCATTATTCAATATATTACGTTCTTGATTTTGTAATTTGGAGTTTCGTGAATGAAAAAATATAATTATCTGAATAAACAATTCGTTGAGGCCAGTCTCAACTCACCTACACAGTAGGTTTATGGACTGACACAACACACAACTACTACCCTGGCTAATATCACGAGGGGTGTTGGATTATATCCGACAGGTGTCAGTTTAAGATTTTTCACAAAAATAATTCCCGCATATGTTGTTGGCGATACAACTTCCGGAATCGATTTTTAATTAATGGAAAACACTTGCAGACAAGTTTCGGGCTGGTATGGCCACATAACAGTGCAAAGTAGTGTCTATCATCAACCTAAAGTCGATGATTTCCGATAATTAAAAATCGAACTGTTGGACGTTCGCTTCTGTCTAGTTCGAGGAATAATACTCTGAAAAAAATTCGCAAATACGGTTGTAAAAAGACTTTCAGCTATCTTTCGACCCACCTGAATTTCACTACGTTTTTATTGATATATTCAAACTTTCATATTTTTTGTTTCACGCTTATATGTTTGACCAACTACAGGATGAACCAGTAAAAAGGAAACATGGCCTTATTCTCATAGTTGACGTTTAGAAAACAGATCGTTTGAACCCGTCAATCCTTATTTTGAGAAAAACGTCTTTCGATTTCTGAATCTTGAGAATTGTAAACTTTTCGAAACATGATTTGAAAAGTTGATCGTTTAATTTTTCCAGAGAGGTTAAGAAGTGAGGTAATAGTTTTTTTTTCAAATTTTCGAATTTTATAAATTTTCTAATACGATCATTTTTCTTCCATACTTTTGAGTGATAGACAGACAGTATTACCCCCACTTGATCGAAAATGAATGATCAGATTCTGTTGTCATTTGTTTGAATCAATTATTGAAAACCTATTGGAATATTTTTTATAGAAATCTATTCTGAACGACGAATAAAATTCGTATTTATATTATTCCACGCTAAAATTTGGTATTCATATTATTTTTTGTAATGTAGGAAATGAAATCCATAAATGTATCTGAATTATCTGCTACCAAAAAGCAGAAAATATACTCACTGGATCCATTTGAGAATAATCTTCTCCCACTAATGGTATTTTCAATGTTTCGCAGATGATTATTGGGCCTGGTCCACTCGAACAAAACTTATTGATTTCTTCATTTCGTGGGAACAAACTTCCATTCCAAAGATTCTCAAAGAATGGCTACAAAAAGTAACACAGAAAAAAATACATACAACGAAAAAACTTGGTACACCGTGTTTAAGGTCACTTTACGAAAAGGAAATCACTTCGTTTCAACCTAGTGCAGAGTGATATCCATATTTTTATTGAAGTGAAAAATGGGGTAAGAAGTCAGCGTTTTCGAACTAACAAATGCTTGAAAATACATATAAATTAATTGGAGCCAATATACTGAATATTGATTAGCTCGTACCCGCTTTTTGAATAATGCATAAAAGTTAGTGTTTTGCGTGTTCAGCGCGATTTTCTGCTAAAGACAAAATGGATCAAAGAATTTGCATCAAATTTTGTGTGAATAAAAGTCCTCAAAAACACTTGAAATGTTGACAATAGTATAAGGTGATTGTACTGTGAGTCAGAAACACGTTCACAAGTGGTACAAGCTTTTCACAAGCCCAGATGAGCCAAAACCAAAAGAAGCACTCCAAGTTTGACCAAATGTCAAGATTTTGCTCACTGTTTTTTTCAGTTATCGTGGCGTAGTGCATCAGGAATTCTTGTCACATGGTCATTGCTTGTACGTAATTTTTTGGCCAAAAGCAATACCGCAATCATACTCCAGTCACCGTATTTACCAGATTTGCCCATCTGCGACTTTTACCTGTTCCCAAGATTGAAGAGACCCATAGAAGGACGGCGTTTTGCGATGACTAAGGAGATAGAAACCGAGTTGTTTTGAGAGCTCAAGAACATACCAAAGAGTGCATATTAGAACTGAATAGAGGATTAGAAAAAACTTTGGCATGAGTGTTTTATATCTAAGGGGGACTACTTTGGAGAGAACAAAATATTGATTGTTGAATAAATGAATATTTTTCGAGAAAAATGGGAATTCACTTTATATTTTGAACAGATAGTGTATGCATGTACATTTATAAAAATTCTTTGAACTCTATAGACTCAAAAAATAGAGTAGTTCATTTATCAATCATTCAAATTGAAAGTCAGAAATTAATTGAACATTTTTGATTGAAATACAGCTCTTTCAGAACAGAAACATTCACAAAGCAGTTAATTGAAACTGATTAGGAATTAAAAATCCACGATTCGGGAAATGCCAAGAGATACAATTCTCAGTAGATTATCTCTATTGACTACAAATTCGCAAAGTCTTGTTCATCTTGTATTTTACTTTTTATTCTAGTGTTATTTTCCGAAAAGTTACTCCCAGTTAAATTCATCTGTCAGGTCTCATGAATTATTGATAAGTGATATCTTTCTGAATTGAAATAATTACTAGATTCTGTCCGATTTCAATTTCTGTCACTATTTTAAGAAGCCTTCTTGACTTGTGACTGTTAATTTTCCTGAAAATTTTGAAGCTGTTTCATGTATTGCAATAGAATATCATGCAGTGAAAACTTGTTTGTAATGTTTCGGTTCGAATGATAATTTTGTCGAAATCAAGTAGTCACTAATATTGAAGTTCAATATTTCAAATTCATACAGGGTTTTTCAAATTCGATCCTCACCATTGGGATCTCGAAAACTATGAGAGATACGAAGATGGTTCAAGTAGGGTAAAGTTGTGCATTTACCTGACTACCAATATGCATTTGATAACGTTCTGAAATTCCGAGTATATCCGGAGATATCCAGAAAAAACAAATTCGGAAAATCGTTTTTATTTTTTGCTGGCTTTACTTTTCGAAGGATTCGGAAACAAACTGCTTTCCTACATTGTAACTTTTTTCTTGCTACATAATGGTGTTTTCAGATTTGCTATTCGACGTTTTGTCTTCCAGCCACCACCATCAACTTTATTGTTCATTATGAGCGCTACATTGGATTCTTTCTGTTTTAAGTAAAACCAGATTTTACCTTTTCAATGATGTATCATGAGTTCCCATTCTTTTTCGAAAAATTGGAGATATTGAAAAAAATGAATTTTCATCTTATTATATTTATTATTGACGGAAATGTATTATTTTATACTTGTACTTGTCACATTTCTTTATCTATAAATTATATACATTCGTCATTTCTCTTTATATTATATTATACTATAGATATTTATCACTTTCAACTTATCATTACTATTGATATTTTAACATATTTCAACTTGTTAAATATTTGATTTATCATTCAATTGCTCGCTCTGACCTGCCGTAAACATACTTGTATATGTAACATGGTTAAATAAACTATCTATCTATCTATCTATCTAACTATCTAATAGGCATTGATGTTTCTAAATTTGACTTTCAATTCGTTACAATTTGTTATTCTACAAGTCATTGAATTTTTGGCGAAAAATGGCTTTCACGAATGAAGAAAAAAGAGATATGATACAAATTTATTACAAATACGATAGAAACAGTGTTACGGCATCGGATATGTCGTAACACTGTAACACAAACTATGTTCAAGTTATTGGATTAAAATCTCACCGAATTTGGTTCGTTTGGATTCGGAGACCAAATCAACAATCAAAATTTGATAAATGAGGTGTGTATGAGGTGAAGTAGGCATTGTGTCTTTTTCAATGAAAAGAGAACTTTTAACAAATAATAATAATCAACTGAAATCTGAAGACAAATGCAAATGCTTAAAATGCTGGCCTTATTTATGATGACATGACTGTGATCTTCTTCGAATATTACCCACTGCACGATTGATTTCCCTCCTCCCCAATCTTCCGAACTCTCTAACAATGCTATTTTGGAGATCTTCAATATTTTGATATTCCTTCTGACCATAAACCCAATTTTTCAGTGTACCTTATAAAAACGTTTCCATAATACTTGAGTCTGGAGACCTTGCTGGCCACCACAACAGCCCATTATTCCCTATTCATTTATCACCAAACCATTCAGTCAGGTTATTAGATATTCATCTGGTAGTGTGCGGTGGAACAAAATCATGTTGAAACGAGATGTTGTTATAGTTAGTCAAATGTATATCATCCAAATAGTCTTTCAAATTCGACATTAAAAACTGGTGAAAATTTTCTCCAATCAGAATTCCGTCAAATAAATGAGGACCCAAAATTATATCTTTGTAAATTCCTGCCCACACGTTTATACTAAATCGCACTTGAGGTCGAACTATTTATGATAAACCATCGTACAGTACATTATCTACATGTAACTCCAACAGTATACAGGGTGTAACATGAGTTTGTTGAAATATTCAAGTGACGTATTCCTGAGACAATTTTGAGAAAAAAGTCTTCATGAACTTGTATCCGAAAATGCTTTATTTCGGAGATACAGGGTGTTGAGATTACATTTTTTTGTTCGTTTTTTGAAAATAACTCTTGCAAAAAATAAGTTATTTGCACGAAATTCAGTACCCGAGTTTTTGACGTGGGAAATCATAATTTCGTATTGAT
>WOGR01008548.1:0-11790 GCA_015342045.1 Leptinotarsa lineolata | reverse complement strand
ACTGCGCCCTTTTATTCGAACTATTTTTCTGTCTGTCTTCTAATTTCACGAGGGATTAACTTATTCGAGCCGCATTAATATCAGATTATCTAATATACCTAAACCTCGTTTACTTTCCGTGAACCTTCAATCTGGATCTCCTCATTTCGTGAGAAGCAAGCATTCGTTTATATTTCCGAACGGGAAGTATAAATGGATTCCTCTATCGTTCGACGCTTCCCCAAGGAACACCCGGTATCCCATCAGCGAAGAGTTAGTTTATTGATTCGTTTGACGGCGCGAATAAATATGGGAAAATCCTACGGAAATTTTTCCACACTGGAAGGATATACGCGATACGGTTGGCGTGCGAAGGATTCGTCGGGGTTTTTTTCGTACGGGAGGATATGGACGAAAACTATCTGAGATATCGAAAAATGAACATGCTCTAGAGGAACGATGCCTATTTTTTCAACGCAAAACGTGGGTGAATATGATAATCAAGGAACGTTTGACGAATGGGTCGATTTTTCAGATTAGCAGGTGCAGAGCAAAGTGGATATTTGGCCTTTTATCATTTCTTTCCATATTACCAACCATTGAGAATAGAGGCATCTGAAAAGGAGTCCTAGATCAAAAAATCTGACAGTGGATTTGAAAGTGAAATGATTTTTCAAAAATGTCTACAACTTGTGTAGAAGATAATTATAGTCTACAGTCTCGTCTTTGATATTTCACTATAGAATCTCCAGTTCAACCGCATTAAACGCTTACGAGAATACTGTTCAAAGATTGATAAATACCTTCTTCATACGATTCAAATTTTCCTAATATCACACAGTTTTTGACATGTTATAACCTTTTACCTTAACTTAGGTGGTGTATCGCTAACGACGTATCAATTTTAGCCACCTTATTACAACACAGTCCTCGACACGATACAAAATCATGACTTGGGCGGGAGATCCATGCTTGTATTTCGATTATGAGCTTATAAAGTTATTTGTATAGATTATATTGGATTTGCAATTTTTTCATAGTGTACTACCTACTATAGTACTAGTCAAAACCCTGTCTTTTGATACTCATATAGAGGTAGTTGTAAAAAAATGTATAATCCTCCATTTTGTTGCTGCGGCCATCTTGAATTCGTACTTTTTTCGAAGTGTACCACTATTCTACTAGTCAAGCCCTGTCATTTGATACCCATATTGAGATAGTTGTAAAAAAATATGTAATCCGCCATTTTGTAGCTGCGACCATCTTGGATTTACAATTATACAGAATTTATTGAATTGTATTGTCATCAAAACTTAATGTGTGTACCAAATATCAGATCAATCTGTCAACAGGAAAGTGGTCAAACTTCAATTACTAAATTTGACCCAAACAAATAAATAAATAAACTAACAGGGCAAGCTAAATAAAACCGATTAAAAAATTCAATTATAGTATAGTAGGAATTAAAATATTTTTCTAACATGGTTATAGATTTCATTTGAATGTATTGTCGTAACGTGTCGTTTCGCTCAACATTTGAGTAATCATACGTTAGTTCTACTCGTTTCAGAAAAAATACAAACTCGACAGACTTTCATTTTCTGATGTCTTTCTTACAGAATTTAGTAGAAGACAATGTATTGTTTCTCTCAAATTTCTTGAATGTTGAGTTGAATCTGTGTCATTCAATTCTTGCAATCCCAAGTTGATGGCTGAACTGTTTGTACAAGGTTGGAGTTCATGACGGAATATTGGTTAATTTTTCTGTGTGTTAGTACGAGTATACGTAGTATTTTATATTGTCACTGTTGCAGATATGCCTATAATTTGAAACTAGTTTGGTCATGAAATCATGGAGATAAAATGAAAATATTTTTTTCGTGTCTCCTCCTGATGTACGGTCTCCTAATGTACGGTTGAACGATATTCATTTCTTTCAGCTAGAGCAGCTATTTTTATATCAATATCTTATTTTTACCCTAATGGTAATATACTTTCAACAAGGCTATATACGAGAACGTGTGATGCCTTCATTTTTTGTTGTGAACAATCATAATATGGAATGGCCATTGAAGAGAGAACATTGACTCCAACAATTGAAAAAATATGAAGAGATTCACGTCTTGGTATTTACGTCAGTATGTTTTACGTGTTGTATGTTTCCATTGTGAAGATTTTGGGATTTGATTTATCACATGGTGCTGTGAAGCAGTGGCCAAGACGTTGTGTAATCCGCAATATGTGTAAATGTGGCGTCATGGCCAGTCCATATTATCATGTCTATAATAATAGTAATAATAATGATGACTGTTATTGATGGTTCCATACAATTACAACCAATCAAATGGCAAGATTCAATATCTGTGTATGATAAATCATCGCAGAGGCTCTTCCATCCAACCTTGACAACAAAAGAAAAAAAAATAGTATGTTATAAAGAAAAGTGCAAACAGTGTATACAGCGAAATTGAAATACAAAATATATCTCTATATTTTTTTGAGCTTGAAGAAAGGTTGATTGATTTCGACATAATGCGATTAGTTGGATATATTTATTGTAAGAAGATATTTTTTATATCTTTCGTTTGAAGCTTCCTATTGGCCGATGTTTATATTCAATAGGTATCCTATTTAATGAATAGGCAATATGGTAAGTGAAACTAGTGGTTGAGATGTATCAGCGTTATATGTTTTCATTGAAGTCATTTTACGCTAAAAGTTCCTTTCTTCATTCTCATAACCTTAACCTATTGTTTGAACTATAAATGAGTCTGTTATCATCATCACCCATCGAATTTGAATGGTGTCATTGTAAATTACCTGATATTTCCTGTATTGAACAAAATGATCATGAATAATTTCGCTTATGCTAAATGAAACCAAGTCAACGTGGAACCTAATGTTAATCTTTGGGGAGAAAACGCCATATAACTCCCGATTTTCTAAATTATATTGGGCGAAATCTTCTTCAACTGATGCCGTGACTTCAATAAATAGTATTTACAAGGCCTTGAACATTATTAACATGTCTGTTTAATTTCAACCTGCCACTTTGTACTCACCAATTTACTTTTCTACGATAGCTTGAATTCCTCTAACTATTTTTAGTTCATTCGGAACGTGTTTTCATTACCCGTAAACAAGTAACCTGTTGATTTTTATAACGATCTATTTTTAGGCTTATTAAAGCTCAATTATACTGGTGTTAATGTCATAATTCATTAATTTTTATACTATACAATAGCGCGTCGTCTTTCCCACAATTCAATCAGCGTTCGTATAGAGTCGCGTATTTTTCAACAATGTTTCAATTTTAATAGATTGTGTGAAATGATCCGATTCTTTCAACTTTATAGTCAGGGAGCAAGGGATGATGAATCGAAACGATGAGTTACTAATTCGAAATTGTAATGGTGTCTTCAAATAATTGTTCAACTTGTATAGTATATACGAAGTCAATTCGAATCGCATAAAAACTAAATAGTTACCGAACGTTGTTAGTTTCTTAGTATTAATTTTATTTTTCATAAACCTTCACGGATTTTTTTCATTAGTAGTAAAGAGTAATATCAAAAAAACAGTTTGGACTTTTATCAGAATCATATAAAAACTTAAGATTCATCATCTGAATTTTCAGAGCTTGAATTTGAATTTAGGTTTATAATAATGAGGTCAATGGAAGGTGAAATTTAATATTCATTCTCCTTTTCTATGACATGCTGGACACATTTCATCCATTCACCACTGTCGTTTTCTTCATTAATAACCGTTCGTATATTTCCTAGTACGGAATCACTATCTGTTGGAGATTGATTATGTTTTCTCAGTTTTTTTACAGCAGCCCAAATTATCTCGATCGGATTGAATTCACGGTAATAGGGGAAAGACGCAGAATAGTATGACCATGGGTTTCGCATATTCTTTATTGAAGTTTTCTTTTTATATAGCTTTCAATAACACTTTTTCCGTAGCCATTTTCGAAATTTTCATATTACTTACTTTCCATGAATTCAAGTATGTCTTTTTTCTTTTTGCTTGGGATTTTTGTTATGTAGACGGGAATGATAAGCCATAACAATAACTGAATTTGGGGAAAGATTTGGCAGCAGTTGTTCATTAAACCACTTTCAAAAAGACTGGCCGTCATATCTTTATGGTAGTTAGCAGATGATTGTTTTATATTTTTAACTGACAATGGAAAAGCATTAAGGACAAAACCCTTATTACTGTCTGCATGTAGAATAATAACCCGTTTACCGCGAGAACAAGGTCCATTTAGAGAGCACCTATTACAGTCATCCACCCAACCATATTTAACATCAGCCTTCAACATTATCCATTTCTTTAACAGAAACATCACGAAAAGGTCTCCACAACGCCATCTTGATTAAATATTAACAACAACTAGAAAACAATTTAGAAAAAGACGACTGTGTCCATGCAATATTATTTGTTCGACTAGAAACGGCTGAGAGGTAAGAAATGAATACGAGGTCTTATCATTATTTTTATGTGGGGGTTTTATATGGTATTAACTGGTAAATTTATCAGACCCGCTACATTAGCCTTTTATTTAGTTGTTCGGATTGACTTCGTATAGACTATAATCGACAAATATTTTCAATCAGTAGGTATATTAGGCCCAGTTCACACAGAACGGACGTCGGTCGGAAACGTGGCGCGGACATGACGCAGATTTTTGTCTCTTTTGCGTCTTTCCTATGTTAACAAAGGGTCCAACTCACATAAAAGCGACGTGGGAGTGTCGCTTTTATGGGAGTTGTGAACAGGTCTCTTGTATGTGAATTGGACCATTTGTTAACATAAGAAAGACGCGGAAAAGACAAAAGTCTGCGACATATCCGCGCCACATCTCCGACCGACGCCCGTTCTGTGTGAATTGGGCCTTAGGGAACCGGCAACCCTTGATGGTAACAATTAGTCTCGTTGGGTCCAGACGCTATTTCGGACTCCACCGGTCTTCAGCGAGCTGAACTGGAGGAGAGCAATTTCTGACAAACCTTAGAAAATTTGTAGTAGTTGAAATTGCAATCACCTATGGTCCTAAGGCATATTGTAGGATATGTAAAATTCTAGAGGTTCGAAACTGAAATAGGTCAATCGGTTATATTTGATGATTGTCAGACCAATGATAACGTATAGAGCAATATATAAATCAAAATATTCTTGGGTAGATATGCGGTTCTTTAAGCAGTTGGCTCCCACCTAGCAACGATAAGTAGGGCGTTTCAAGTAGTTTCATAGGATCAGAACCTGGGTTTTGCCGTATAAACATTGAATACCTGGACTGTGAGAATGATTTCAGGGTTTTGGCGAAGTTTACCGAGATTGGTTCATTCGAAGGAATTTATTCATTTTCGAAAAATGCCCCAAAACAATTGCTAGACTACAGCCCAATTCGCTGCCTACTAGGTCTATTTACTATTGCCTGAATCAACTCATGAACAGGCTGGACAAGGTCCAACGTGACGTCTCTGCTTGACAGATGATAAAGGTCGGTTTCGTCGACAGTCTTTAAGACAGCTGAGCGAAAATCTTCGAAGTGTTTGGCTTGATTATAACTCAACTGTAAATCGACGAAATGTACCGGCACTGGTTAACAGAAGAGGCTGATCCTGCTAAACGACAACGCCTGTTTCACAAATTACCATCTTTGCCAATCAGGACCAGACAAAAAGGTCCTTCATCGAATCCTGAGCAAACACTTTTTATGCTGACGAAAATAATCGACTTGTGTTACGTTGGCACTCCTAAAAATGACGCTTATTTTGAATAAATAAAATAAGTTTTCACTGAGATATTACAGATCAAAATACACTCATAAAACAAACAAAACGTATGACACAACCAATAATCACAGTAAAAAATCAACCAGTAAGTCAACTCCCACTACTTTTAATTCATAAATTCACAAATTTCTCGGTGACTTCGAAACGAAGTGCAGAGCTGATTTCGTCCTCTTATCATAGGCGTGCGCTCATATAAAAACGAAATTTAAGGATATTATAAAAGATCTTGTGGTAAATTACTTATTCCGTACGGCGATTTCACCGGCTCTTGAAGAGCACAACCCTTGGAACATGCGGTCCACACATATTTTGATATCGTTTATTATAACTAATCCGATGCCCATGGCACCTTCGAATTCTTCCATACTACAGTACTGAACGCGTTGGATGAGAATCTCATCCTTAGAGCGGTTAAAGAACGGTCCCCGGCAATTCGGGCGGATCACGTGGTAAGAGAGACCCTACTGGTTATATTCTACTGTGCAATGATATTGTCGCGTTAGTTTCTTGGAAATTGAGGCTTTTTTATTCTTGCAAGAATTCGGTATCTTTGCGTATACCATAACTATTACAGACCGCCTTACCCAAATTACATAAAACATATTTTTATCATCAACCAGATTAATTATTTCCTAGTGTTCTTGTAATGGTATGGATAGTACGAAATCTTAGAGAGAGCACAAGATTCTTCTGTTAATTGAAAACTTTGGCAATTGACTCTTGTTCCTTATTCAGTAATTCTCTGATTTGCATCAAACTACATAAAACAAAATAGGAAAACACACAAACACATCATGCTTTCAGACTAATTTACATACATCTGTAATGATGTACTGTTTCGATGAATTTCCTATTGACGACGATAATTTATTAATATCCGCAGTGCGATTAAATATTTACTGATGAGTTGATGAGTGGGTCAAGGTCATCGGTAGCGCATACAGAGTGCTTTGTTACGCCGAAGGCGAGGCCTGATTTGTTAGCATTGCATTGGTATTTTGCCCAGGTGAGTACTATTCGAGTAAACATAATATGGAAGTATCATAAGTGAAACATTTTCATCATTCATCTTCAGGAAACTGCTTTCCGTTCTAGTCGAAAGTAATCGCATGCTTCAAAACCACAATTGCTGCCACAAAATTCCGATAATACTGCACTACCACGTGTAGATGCATTTTATAAATACGAAATGGCTTAAAAAAATATAATGAAAAACAGATACTTCATAGTGGATTGGGAGATGCAATTCTGCAAATTGTTTAGATACGATAGTTGTGCTTATCACAAGATAGCTGGAATTGAACGAGATAGTCCTTCTAACTTTCGATTTTTATGCTAGACGCGTCTAGTGCTGTGTTTTGGTGAGATTGTAGATATTATTTCAAAAATAACTGGCATTTTATTTGGAAACTCTTATGGCTACAACCGTGTAAAGTTCTTCCCTCACATGACAGTCAAGAGACTCCAGAATAGCCCCTGCAGAACCATTTACTAATTTTCATTTGCTCTTTCTTGCCTTCTCAATTTTTCGTCTGACTGGAAAGTTTATCCTTCCGCCATTTACTTTCTTTCATGTTTCAATAATGTTTTTTTTTCAACCTTCCCTAGCATCGGATTGGATGTTTTCTCAATCAGGTTGAACTTTTTTGTCCATATCTTCGTTCTAGTAATAACTTTCTGTTTGTACGTCGTTGCATTGTTTTTTGTATCTTCAAATGCAGTTTCAATCAGCAAAAAAACTGAAACACTTAACAGACGGAACAGCGCTAATTGGGTGACAATTGACCCTACGTGACATCAGGTGTTACTTTTTGCATCTATTTTCTCAAATTCAAAAAAATATGCCCATTGTTAGACCAGATGAAGTCGTTATTTTGTCCCCTTGAAAATTCTAGGAACCTAGGTTAAGAAATAATTTCTAATTGCAGAGCTGATAGACTCAATACCTTGAATGGAATTGGTATAAATATTGTTATAAATCATGCCTTGAAGAAAATAAGGCCGGCCGCCACTGGAAGCCGTAAACCACCTGTGACGTGGCTAAGAGTGCCCTCATTCCGAAGGAAGTTTCGCGATTCTTCGATGTTCGCTATCGTCGCTTCGATGGAGTTCCAAGGAACATTCCACCTCCTCCGATTGCCAATAAGCGCCAACCACTCGCTTATCAAGGGGCTAATTTAGTTTCATCTCGATCACGCAAGATTATTGAAATGGCTACAGTTTTTTATGATTCCGTTGATATGAGTGAGAAGTTCGGAATAATCATCAACGTTTATGCGACTATAAGTACTTCCTACCAGTTTATTTAATATGACAATCAAGAAAAAACTTTAGATGAGGACTTACGCTGTATCAGGCGTTTTGAAAATCACCCGATACCAGGAAGATGAATTGCGGTTTTCCACCCTTTCTCACTTGATATCAGAACTTCTATTACATCCTTTGCACCTAAAGGAGCTTCATGCAGCCATGCCTAACTATAAAGCAATAATCGTTTCCTTAGAGTGTCTTCAACAATATTTCTACCTCCGAAGTCTGCCGTAGAGTTCACCTTCTGTATTTATTATTGACCCGTTCTATTTATTACCGGAACAAGAGATTTGACCTAGAATCTCCACATCATTTCTGTATTTGTCATTCCTTTCCCCGATCATGAGTTAATTTTGCTATTACTTTCACTTCTTCAGTTAGTATGATACTATATGGAGCAAATTCGTATGCCCAAGTTTCTAGGCTAACTTTCTGTTGCATATCGCGCCAGACTGTTGCAGCATATGGCATTGAACTACGCTTGGAAAAACTCTTTTCTTATATACCCTGGACCTTTTGACATTCGGCATCAGTGCAGATAGTTGTTTATTTTTTATTTTTATCGTGCATTTCATTCACTCCTAGATACTTTTTTGCACCCTTCGGTTTCACCATAACACTGAACGTCGAAACGAATTCTACTAACCTTTTTTTAGCCGTTAGCAAGGTGGCTTCCTTTTTTTAAAATGCCTAGGCCTAGACCCTCGATCCCTCGAAGCAAGGCAAGGTTGCATACAACTTTCACCCTAATTCCCTGATGCCAGTGGAAGAATTTGGTAAATAAAATTATTTAGTTTTTAAATCGACCGCAAAACTACTCGATTCAGGCTTCTGGCTTGATACCAGCAATGTTATATGTAATTTTTTGAAAAAGGTGTATACAGACAATAATGATGAGAGTATCACTTTCTCAAAAAGCTTGCATGAATGAGGAATTGCTGCTCCAAATTATTCGCTATTATGATGCATGTGGATTCAATTGATAAGTAAATCAGTCAAACTCCAAGAAAAGATTAAATCCCTCTGCAATATTTATCGGCATGCTGCAAGTATCACTATCAGATCCAATATCATTTTTCGAATATCTTAAACGATCTAGCAACCTCAAACATCCAGGATACGCTTACAATTATTTTGAAATGGTTTACAATATTTTGAAAGTGAATAATTCCAACTTCCAACTACCGAAACAAAAATCTAATTTTAGGAAACAGCCTCGTTGAAAGCAAACTCGTAAGTAATTTTTTATGTTCTTCGTCCTCAGACGTACAACTGGCAATTTTCAAAATTGTATATTTGCCCATATAGCCTCTCTGTTCAGAAAAATATGAAGAGGAGGTGCATCTAGAAAGATTTTCATGGTTGCTAACAGCACTGTGAAACTTTCAGCCACCAACCAATTGATCTGTGATCATTGGTCTGACAGTATATCCAGTAGATATGAGGCCCAAGCCCCAATATTTTCTACAGGTCCTTCGAAATGTTCATAGAGATAGTCTGGCTATGTGTATGACCATTTCTAGATGAGCGTTTCAGGTGACTTCTTTTCGAGGATGATACACATTCGATTCAATAAAATGACCTCACCATTGAAAAAAGTAAACTTGAAGTATCCAGGTTTTTCCTCCTTGTGAAGGAGACTATCGTAGTTTTGATGGGGCTCACAAGCATTTGCTACCTCTGGCACCAATTATCAATATTACTAAACGTTCTTTGATGGATATTGCAGGCTACACTTTCTTGGTCATTATCAGGTCATCTGAATGAGCTTGCAGATCTACTTTTTTTTTGCCAAGGACATCATCTAAGTAAATTGGGAGTAGTTTCTCGGGATTTGAGCTGTGGATCAAGGTACTTCCGAAAATAGTGTAAAATAATTGTATAGCAGTAATTCAAAATTCAAAAAGTAATACATATTATGAAACAACAAAAAAATCAATTGGCGCTCCGGGGCGACATGATTGATACCAGGGGCGCATTTGCTTTTTCAGCTGCAGGAAAACCCAGAAAAACCTGCAGCACCACATCATCTGAAGATCTTGATCTGCTAATGTCCTCTCTTTCACAAAAAACAAAATGTAGGATATCTCCAGAGGCTCCAATGAATTCAAGATATCACTAGAAAATTTTGTGACCCGACTATCGTCAAACTTGAACCAGTCCGTTTCATCCTTAACCAAAGCATAATAATGACCAGACTCAACGCCAGAACCACAGTGAACAATGACTGTATGAAGATTATAATAGTGATCTGCTAGATTGAAGTGTTCATCTATGTCGAACCTTCGTAAGAGTTTGGTGCTTCTGTCTGAGGTTGAGTTATGTTGGAAGATTACCAGTGTTATTATCAGATTAGATTGACTGGTGCCTCAGCTATACTTGTTGTCTTATAATAGTCAGTTAATTTTGCGCAAATTTGGCATAACAGTTGCAATACAGTTGATCATCACCCGTTAAAAGTTCTATTTTCAGATGATTTAACAACAAGCTTTGCACGGACTAGTTATCAGTCATAGTAGGAAACGCTAGTTGAAGTTCCACAAAGACACATACGTTTTTACTAACTCTTGAACTTACTAATAAATATTGTATAGCATAATAGTATATTCTTGTGGTATTACAAAAATGGGTCATGATGACTTTTATAGGAAAACTTGATTGAATTGGAGAGAAAATTTATTGATTTCTGATTGGCATTAGCGAGTTCCATTGTGTAAGATGAGGAAAAAATAATATTTCGAATTGTATTCATAGTTGCTTCATCTTGTTTTGTTTTATCGTATTCAACTAACACTTTATTGTGAGATTTTCACTAGACAGTTTACAAAACCGCAAACATGTGTTTCGTTATAAAAAAACTTCATTTGAATGTGTTGTTTTATCGATTATCATAACATTAATTTCGGTAAACTTTACTGATATGGAGTATAATCAAGGTTATTGTCGGAATAAACGAAACACTCGCTGATAACGTTATCTCATCCGTTGTTCCGGCTATCGCCGGATTTTTGTGACTAAACTAAAATCCCAAAAATCCCTCGCAAATGAAAACAATTACCCAACATAAATTCACTCACGGTGGGGGTGAATGCAGTTCGCGGCCGTGGCGAAACGGTTGCCATGACGACGACTCGATGCTTGTAAACAGGACGGCAGCAGGAACACGGCCGACAAATTCAAGGGAATATTGAACTAGTTTCAGGAGCGGCGAATACATAATATTGTCGTAATAGCTGGTTGATCGGCGTTCATTTATTATGATGCATTTTTCGAGTGTCGCTATGAATTTTCTCCGGCATTTCGCGGAAATCGGGTCGTTCAGTTCGTTCGTTTTAGATTTCACGAAAGTTGATTTTTTCACGTGTGTTTCCTCGTAGTAGTATTACGATAAACAGCCTTGATATACTTTTTTGTGAATATGTGTCAATGCGAGGACCATAGTGACGGATGTAGGAAATGGAATATTATTCAACGAGCGAAAAATTATCATTTGTCGAGAGAAGAATACTATACTTTCTCTATAACTTATATCAGAAATATTTCATAACACTAGTTTACAGCCCATTTACGACTGTAATGCCGAAGGCACATAATATTTTTGAGTTATCATTTTTTCACAAAAATTTAATGAACACGACATTCCAAATTTGCTTTTCTCCTAAACTGAGAAAATTGTTTAAAATCTGGCAAC
>WOGR01008547.1:0-11790 GCA_015342045.1 Leptinotarsa lineolata | reverse complement strand
GAAAACTCAAGAACGGCAGGACCATTTTTAATGATTTTTGTGTTTTTAGATTTGTCTTCATCGGGAATAGGATAATAACTATAAAAATATGATATTTTCATCAATAAAAATAATGATAATAAAGGAGGCAAAACATCAATGACAGCTAATATGTATATCACAGGGTGCTTTACTGAATAGTGCACTCTTACTACCAATTCCCATTCATTTTATTATACTCAATAATTTTGTATCAATTTTAAAATCCTAAATCGACTCATTCATTGACTGTTAGGTGGAACGACGTTCGCCGGGTCTGCTAGTGTTATATAAAAGTTAATGTGTTTTATTGCGTATTTATCGCCCAAACTGTCACTATATGCAACACACAATGCCCCCAGAAAGGTATACCATATATGTGGTGAGCTTATAGCACTGAATAGTACAAAGTTTTAGCAGCATGCATTCCCAGTCCGTTAGATGTTATTTTCATTGCAGAACATCGTCCAGACCAGAATTTTTTGTAGTAATCCTCAAGTTTAAATAATATCCCAAGAAATTACTTCCAAAACGTACTTTCAATTGAAATTAAACGATGAAATTTTGATCTTAGATATATTAAATGAAGTTCAGTGTACTTACATTTCTCTGATTTTCAGTTCGAAACATTTCTCACGAAAAACAACTTCTATCTAACCATAAGTTGTGTGCCTCCTATCTCCTCTAATCGAACCCTCATATAATCCAAATAACACCGACCAATATAGCCGAAAATGTACGATATAAACCATCTGTTGCCAATTAATTTCCCATCGAAATCTCTCAGGACCGGCCTATACGCCGATCTTCCGGTCCCGAGCAGGCCTACCAATGCCGCAGGTTCGAAATCTTATCTCGGATCGACCGTATTCAATTAAAGCTGCGTTAATCCGCGCTGCAATGGTTGGCATATAAATAAATATCTGCTGCCTTGTCTCCGAATCAGGCAAAATCCACTACAATCGGAAAACCAAGAGCAACACAGATAGAGATTTTGCGTAGCCGCTCTTAACGAGAGATCGCAGAATGTATACGAGACGGCATTATAGTATCCGCGAGTATAGTGCAGGACAAGTTGTTTTGTTCAGTAGTAAAAGTAGTAAATAAAATATGCTAATTGGAAGTTCTCCATATTTTTTCTAATGTCAGAATCGCCGCCTACGTGATTTTGCTATTTGACAGTGTTTCTACAAGATATTGTAGCTTCGAGCCAAATCTAGCCGAGCCGTGCTATCGTTATTATTTTTTCGATATTGAAAAAATTCATTCATCAACGCACAGCCCTAGAAACTGGGATTTTCCAAATTCAATTCTCAAGGGGGCCAAAAAGAGGGCAGGGGACCTTCTTTTGGCACATTTGTCATCAAATAAAAGGAACTGAGTAGCTCCAAAATGTACGATTTTTCAGAATAGACAAAGAACGTTTTGAGAAATCAAGTTGTTGTAAAGTTTTAGAGGTATAGTTCAAGTTAACTATATAGTGCAACCTAACTTCCAACAGCTCCCCTTAGATAGTCGAGGACACCTATTTTTTTATAAATCTCCCTCCAAGGGATGAAAAGGGCTCATGATCAGGATTCAAAAAACTCGAAGCAACTCGACTCGTGAAAAATTCCGCGGCTCAACTTGAGCATGCAAAGGACGAAATATATGCGAAGTACAGTCTCTGGATAGAGGTTTAAGTTGTGCTTGCAAAAAATTAATATATGTTGATATGAATGTACGTGAGAAAAAATCATGGAAATGTCACATTGGTCAATTTGTGAAACTATATTATCGGCTCAGAATGTGTATTTTATAAAAAAACCGATGGAAACGTTGATGATCTTATATGGGTGCCTTTGAGAATAGTGTTTCAGTGATATTTTCATGTCTCCTCAGCATTTGAAGAGGCATAATAGCTTCGATACTTTCTATTCTCGCATCAATGGTGTTTTACTTATTACTAATTATACCATTCGTTCATGTTATAGATGAAACTGTATTCAATGAAATTTTCACCGCGTTTTCTAGCCCTTGGGTTGTTTTCATCGTTCGAAAGTTTGAAATTGTTGTTAACAATAACAAATTTTAGGCGTTGGGACTTTAGATCGTCAGCTGGCGACATTTTTAAAGACGATAGTTTGCTCGTATCTGTAAGCATCATCTACTGAAAATGAATCACAGACGTATGTAATAAATTCAAAAACTTCAGAAGCACTTTTTGACAGCACACATAGAGAGAAAAACCCAACCAGGGAAAAGTTCTGAAATGGTTTAGAAGGTTTTCCATTTTTCGGAACTGTCATGTAGTTTAGGTGGTTTTCTAAAACTTCACCGGAAACTGGAATACGTTTCTGGTCAATTTTTTTTAATTTTTCTGAAAACTTATAAAGAAATACGCCTTCATGAATTTTTTCAGATTTTTTTTAGACCTGGGCACAGTTGAAACGTCAATTTTTCGTAATTTTGGCAGTTTTTCAGGTTTTTTGGCCGTTTATCACCATTTAGAGCACCCCTTTGCAAGCTCAGGACCAGATTTTTGAGCTCGTTGAAGCTGAAAATTGAATTACTCAGAAAATTTCACGAGTTAGACACCAAACATGAATTTTTTCTATGTGAAAAAATAATTACTTGATGAAAATTATATTATCAACCTAGTATACTGCTCAGTGTTCTTCAAAAATACACCGTTACCTGACAAGTTATATGGAATCAGTACTGTAAGATACATGCTTTCAATCATTAAATTCAAGTTATGCAACTGATGCTGGAACTTATTTTGAGATTTTTACCGTTAAGAAATTAATTTCATCCTCCCCCTGCTCTTTCCACGAACTTAACAATAGAATAAGAAGAGAAAAAAAACATATCTCATAGAGGCCGTATCATTTTTAAAAGTGCTCAGAAAAACATGCACCATTTGCAGCAAAGTCTCGTTTATCACTACGATGATCTTTAAACGACATTTGTTCATCATAGGAACTAAAAAATTAATAAAAATGAAAAATCGCACTTTTTCTTGTAAAATTTTTCAAATTGCTCTATAGTAAAAAGATGAACAACAAAACAATTCATGTTTGGTGTTTATACTCATGTAAAATTTTCTGAGGAATTCAATTTTCAGGTTCTACGAGCTCAAAAATGCATTCCTGAGCTCGCAAGGTGCTCTAAATGGTGACAAACGGTCAAAAAACGTAAAAAATGACCGAAATTACGAAAAAAAGGACGTTTAAAACGTGCCCAGGTCTAAAAAATCTGAAAAAATTCATGAAGGTGTATATCTCTATAAGTTTTCAGAAAACTAAAAAAATTGATCAAATTTTTCAATTTCTTTTGGTCATTTTTATTTTTTAAAAATTTTTCAAGGGGTGGGTACGGGGTTTTGGAGACCAAAATATATTTTTTTCGAAACGTGTTATCATCACCTATGCCCATGAATTTTTTCAGAATTTTTCATTAAATAGTAATCTGGAAAAAAATAAATAAACAAAAACATTTTTTGGCTCCCCGGCAGGGGGAAGGCGAGTCACGTTACCTATGGACCATGTCAAACATGTTTTTTCAGCCCAATTGACATATTCTGCGGGTGAGTTTGGGCACTGGAGATGGAGAGTATTCGACCTATCTTAATGGGGAATACCCTTTCTTGCCTAGTTTCGACTCTCGATAAGTCCTAGAATAACGGTTATCTGTTTTTTACTGATCAACATCTAAGTTGGAACATCAGAACAAGAAAAATGAAGCCATTTGGTTCAAGTCCGTTATTGATTTTAAGGAACTCAAAACTCCAAACCAATTGTGACATATATTTTTCATCTGTTGCCTGTGATCCTTGTTACTCATTATACCTAATTGAGGAATGGATAAATGATACAAGTACACACAGATAATTCCACTCAAGTGCCGAAGATAAAAATCATTAAATCGGACGTTGCCATCATTGTTTCGTGAGCTATTCGCAATTTATTGTCTCCTAGGATATTTTATTAGGTGGGAGCTAGAATAACGTATCATATTACCAGATTCGTTTCGCTTTCTGTATAAGGTGTTCCTATTATAATAGCAGACACCAATGACATCCCACATGAATCACGTCTAGAAGGAATTTAGAGATGCTTGACTCAACTTCCTCGCGTTAAGTTATTCAGGGAAGTTTTGTCATCCGCGTTCTTCGTGACTTTTATTTAATAGCCTGGCTGCCTGGTGGCTGTTCTTGATGATATCTAACTTTTGCCGACTGGACAATGCAAGACTTGAATTCAACTTATTGAAATCATTTTCTATTTACAAATAGATTGGATGAATTAGATAACTACACTGCTTGTAGAAAAAGATGGAATAAATTTTGTTTTGTCAAAAGTAGGAAAATATCACAGATAATTTGCTTTCTCGCTTATGTTATGTTATTTTAAGTAAACATTCTTAACGCGCGCTTGATTTGAGGAGTAAGCTAGTGAAAACGTGTGCCCTGCGGCACACCACACGTGATATCTGTTATATCTGAATTTATCGATAATCTCACGAATTGTCTTGTATCAGATAGATATATTTTGAACCAGTTGAGGAAAGTTTCTCTGAAACTGTAGCACTGAAGTTTTTGCAGCAGTATCTGAAGCAGATTTTGGTTTATACAATCAAACAACTTTACAAAGAACGGCTGCTTGCAAATGATCCCCTTGGAAAGGCATTGTTACATCATTAGTCCTCACTATTGTGAACTCATTATTCCAATATTCTTTTTTTTATTGATTTTTCAATAATTTTGGCAAGTGTAATGAAAGATATAAGCCCAAAGTTGACCGGAATGTCCTTGTTACAAATTTTGTTGATTTCTGATTTTATTCACCATATTATACAACATTTTTTCAGTATACTAGGCAAAAGAGATTCAAGTGAAGTCGTAAGCGACTCCTTTTTTTAAATATCACATCCCACCAACTGATAATTTTTTCAAATTTCCCATGGACATTGATTTCAGACATGTTATATAGTAGCTTCTCTAATAAATAACAGATTATCAGTCTGTAGACACCACGAAAAACAACAGACACTGAATCCGAAGAAACTCAATCGATTTTCCCCATAACATTGGAAATTATAATTCAAACCGAGTTGTCTCCGCGGTGTTTTCTTGGCAAAAGGCGGCTTTACAACCAATTGAGACCGCCATAAAATTTTACGATATCATTCGTTGAAAAAAAGCTACGAGCTAGCTCAATCTATTACGACGGTATATAGTATGATTGTATTAAGGATAAAAAAGACGTTGGCGTCACAGAAGTTAATATATGTTCATATCGATATGATTACTGAAATACGCTAAAATATATGGGAGAGAAAGAGAGAGAAGCTTTCTACTTCTTCATCTTCATTCGAAAAATAAATGGGAAAGACAAAGATGTGGAAGCTTGATAACATAATAGAGGCACAGATCGAGCCACTGATAATTCAGATTGGTGAGGATGACACTACTGATGAAGAGACAAATTCATCCAGTTGAAAAATTTTGATTAATATTCCTTTTGATTGTACATAAAATAAAAATTATCAATAAAGAAATAATTACGTCTCTTTTCATATAATGCTTGAGTGCGCTGTGAAAAATCCAATGAAAATCTTTTTATATTATACATATTATCTGCATTTTTCCCGTTAAACTGCAAAACTTGTGCATTTCACTCGTTATTATAAAAAAGTTTTCCAAGTATGATATAGCATTTGCGATCAACAAGATGTTGGTTCTGAATACGACCCTGGCCAATTATTGGCAATATCTCGTGCGTAGGGCATGTCAATGTTTACATCCACTCTATCTTGGATTTGAATTTACTTTAGCTTGCCTTGCAAGATGAGCTACCATTTTCAAATCTATACTAGAATAATAACCGAACTGCCATTTTTCATTATTCCATCCTGATACCAAGGGGGTTCATCCAAAGCATCAGTAACCCCCCTTGCTCGCTACGAGACTTCTCGCTGTTGATTTATCTGCTTCATATTAAGGTTATTGAAACCTGAACGACCTGAGTGATCTCCACGACATATTTCTGAAAGGTAATAAAACAATAAATAATAAAGTGTCTTACGCCTCAAAGTGGTAAATTTGAAATGACAAGTCATAAATCGTAAGAAGTAGGGTCGTTGCGAATTTACGGCCCTCTCCTTCCTAATTGTCGGTACCTTTTTTATTTTTACAAGCAATGATGGATTTACGAGTGGAGTGAAAATGAAAGATTATCTCTAAGACAATTTCGACCATAAAATTAAATTAAGTGGATTAGATAATCGACCTCAATTGTTGAGTAGGTAAACCGTATAATTATCTTTTAGGGGCTCATTCAAATTCATTACGCTTTAGGTGGATAATCTGCAAGGTCAACAGGTATCTTTCTGCTGATTTTTTCCTAATTAACATGTTAACTCTTTTAAGTGGGTTATCATTTATTAATATTAATCAACTTGTTTTCGACACATTCAAGGATATAGAATATAATTGTTTTACAAACAAAAGGCTCGTGGAATGTAAAAAATTTTGATTTCTATAATGCACTGCTTGTTGAGAACTATTCAAAAATATTGAAAGAATTAGGTTTGAATATATAAAAATAAATTAAGTAATTTATTTTTGTAACAATTTCGATGATTTTTTTTTTCATTTGTAAAGAGGATAATACTTCAGTTATGATGACGGCGATAAAAAGAATCAATCGCACCTTTTGAACAATTTGTTCTTAGTTTTGAAATTCCACTTGATGCGATGAGGGAAAATTTGTGAAAAGTAGGTAGGATTTTTTTGCAATCCCATGCTGAATTCTGGAAATCTTGAATTTTTTCGAAACGGTTTTTTCTTCCTGTTCGTATCTAAAAGAAACTTCTATGATTTATATACATCTCTTTATAAAAAAGAGTTTGGAAAAAAAGACCGAAAAGGGTCTTACTTCTTGTTGGAAAACCATTCTAGTTCAGTCTATACCCAAAAAAGGCAAGAAAAATCTTTCAAATAACTATAAATTAGTGATATCGAAAATCATGGATAAAGCTGGGTTTTGAAATTATCAAAATAAAACAGAATTAATCGCATAAAGCTGTATAATTGAAAATTTACAAAAAATTTTGTTTTCAGAAAAACAAAACAGAATTGGCCTCTCATCCCCCTTCGATGAAGTTCAAAACGATAAATTATCAAGAGAGACGTTTCGACCTCATTTCACACTGAATTAAGTTCATTTCATGGATCGCAATCTCTGGAGTTTTTCCGGATTTCCCTCGTTGTTTTTCTCTATCGGAGAAAGGCGGTGGAACCAACTCATTAAATGTTCAACCGAAACTTCGTTTCCGTCTATCGGATTTGTTGGTCTACTGCGGAACTCTTTGTTTTCGCATTGTTTCTTTCGATAAAGACTTAATGTTTTCCTTGACCCTCCCATTTGTTCCCGAAGGCGAGGCAACCGTCTTTCGATCGGCGAACTTCTTTTCGAATGATTGGAACGTATTGGATTAGATTCCAAATATAGTTTCGTATTTGTTGAATAATACTGAACATGGCCCCCTTTCAACAATTTAAAATTGCTATGAGTTATCAATACCTAAACTAGAGTTATGACAGTATACATTTCCACCACTTATTCTTGTGAAACATCCGTTGGAAAACATTTTGAAATAATTTCAATATTTGGCCGATGTGACGTCATCGACGAAACTCTTTCGAGAAGAAAATATATATTTTCAAGCAAATTGAAACAATTTCACGCCAAAATATGGCTCGCGATACTATCGTATAAGAATGATATATCCTATATGGTATGCCATAAGAGAAATTAAAATTCACAAGAGAATATTTCTTGGTATTTCGTGCTAGGAATCGCACGGTAAAAGGTAAGAATTTGTTAACTCATAATAACAATAATAATAATAGATTCATTGTCCAACAGTTACCCATTTATAGGACGATGCAAAATTATATTGACAATGCTAAAATTTTAACAAAGAGAAATAAACGAAGAAAAAACAATTCTTATTACCTAAATTAAGTACCTACATGTTTGCAACTCTAATGATATAAATAAGGTTTGTGGAGAATATATCACAATGGGAACAAATACTATTGAAATTCATGCACATGACATATATTGGAGAATTGAGCATTACATTATTTATTGCTCTGACGAGTCTAAAAATGGACAGAGATCGTGAAACAGGCCGTGGTACGTTTCAGATTTTTAGAACAGTCTAATGTCTCATTCATTAATATGAATAATTGAGCGATGCACAATTTCTGCGATGTTCTAAACTAAAAAGTTCCAAACGTTCATATATTTCATCATCACTTATACTTCTCACAGGGAAAAAACTATCTATTCTGAAAATTGAAAATTTAGAAAACTTTCTTTGGACTCTTTCAATGCATAGATTTTAAATCTCATAGAATGTACTCCAGGCGATACTTGCATATTCGATCTTCGAACGTACGTAGGTGTAATACAAGTTTCATAGCTTTAATATAATGAAAGTTTCTGCAATTTCTAACAATAAAACCATAAGCCCTTAAGGACTTATCGTGAATTATGTCTTTCAAATGTTAATTTTTGGTCAGATAGTTTCATCTTGTATACAAAAAACACTTTTTCCTATTCAGTTTGTACTCTTAACATTAACAGTATTACTCCACAATATAGTATATGAGAGAGGTAAAACTATACAATTTTTTCAAGTCCCACTTTATCTTCTACTAAATAGCAACGCTGCGATCTGAATAGTTTATTCGTTTATCAATTTTTTTCAAAAAGTCGTAAACTAAAACATCTCAGAATTGATATGTCATCCGTATCCCGGTTGAAAAAATAAATCTTGGGAAAGAAGAATTAGAAAATTCTCCCAGTCAACAATGTAATCCATTATTTGTGTTGTTGTTATTGTTTTTTGCAATAAGCAACGTTTCCAGCAATATTTTATGAAGAAAAAACAATTTTCCAAAAAAACTGATGGGCGGAAATTGTTTTTTATTCTTGAATAATTGTCGAAAGAGATACGATACTTGGTCAATATGTACATTGCTCACTGAAAAAAAAATTACATGAATATAGATTATAGTAAGTTAACTAGTTTAGTGATCTATTAATTTTTATGAAAGGTTGGTTGGGTAACAGGATCAATTTATTCTCAAAAAACAATTGTTTCCTTGCGTATACCTACAAGAAAACAATTGTTTTTTTAAGAATAAATTGATCCTGTTACCCAACCAACCTTTCTTCACATAGATTATAGTCTATACGAAGTCAATCCGAACAGCTAAATAAAAGACATCACCTCCCACATAAAAATAATGATAGCACCTCGTAATTATACCACACCGCTCATGCCATACAAAGAAACTGCCGACGTTCGGTAACTATTTAGCTTTTATGCCATTCGAATTGACTTTGTACTTGACTTGTACATTGCTAATTGGAAGAAATCCATAATTTTTCTGTGCTAATTAATATTGACTTTTTCAACAACAAATCAATTCTGGCGATCTTTTCAGAAATTAATGAAGAAATGAAATATACCTACTTGTTGCGGTGTTTTCAGATGATGCAAAATATTCTTTCCAGGTGTGACACGAAAAATGCAATACGTTAGGAATTTTTCTGATATCTAATTATTGGACAAATGTTGCTGAGAGAAGTTTCAACATTCAAGTTTTCTCAATAATTTCAGTAGGGTGGCTGTGCTAATTCTAAATTAGAATAGCAGAGCTACACCTTATCAAAAAAAAAAGTAGAGGCGCGACCAATATTTTTCTTTCGCGACAAATTTTAGACAATTATTCGACAAATTGAAAAAATATATTTCAGTAATTTGAGTGCAAGTGGTTTTGCTAACTTTACAGAGATTCAAATCTCTTATGATGAATGGAATTATCGAGTTGTCTCTCTCATAAGATGAACTCCCTTCTTCTTCGATAGCTAAGTTGCTCAAAAATTTTTCTCTGAATTTATTCGATTACATACATATATATGGGATCGGTACACAATTTATTCATATTCAAAATTTCAATTGTGTTTTTGAGAAACACCGATTTCTCAAAATTCCGATGCAAAAATTTTATTTATAATAGAAAAACATGTGAAAGTGTTATCGCAAAGAATACCTAAATATATGCACTTGCTGGGTTTTCCAATAACACATAGCTGTGATGTACTGGATATTTCTTCGTGTGAATGTAACCATGAAGCAGAAGCATTTTGATATGAATTCAGTTAATTCGTAGCACACCAGAAATATGTCATATGTTTTAACAAGCGACAGTCGTCTAGTGACTTTATGTATACATACATAGTTCATGAGAAAAAATGAAAAGTCATCTTCAATAATTCAGACATGTCATTCTACCACGAAACGGCGGGCTGCCTCCAAGAAACCTCGCGTGTCCTCCGCGACCAGCACGGAATGCGTGCGTGCGAATAAAATGCGTGCGAGGTGCCAAGTCGACTTGTCACGAATGCCACCGCCGCCGTTGACCCGCCCCATTTTACTACCAGTAATGTATTCGTTAAGCAAAAAAAAACGACGCGATAAAAGAATAATGAACCGGCGGCAGGGCTGGGGGGTTAAATAATCGTCGCCGCTGACCGAAAGAGGAAGTGCGCTCGCATGATTCGGGAAAAGATATGGGCTCGCCTCACACGCAACGGCGGTCGTCTGTATGATTCATGCAATGTCATTTTTTGTGGAAGAGTTCGAAGGCAAAAATTTCGCGAACTAGAGACAAAATAATTTTGAATAATCCCGTGCTAAGAGTCGCACGTTAAAAGGTGAGACCTCGTTAATCATAAGTTCGCACAAGTTTCGACATTTTAGGGTTGTCGCTCATAGGAAAACTTTCTTTTACTTATGCTTTGTAAACTTCGCAACTCTCTTGTGGAGGCTTTGCGACACCCAGGGGTTTTCGCCACACAACTATTGAACTAGCCCCGCTTGGAGTTTTGTTCACGAAATGGAGCTGCTACTAGTTAACAATATTTCTCTTCGACGAAGGTTTCATAAATCCAGTCGAGCCGTGTTGATATTAATTGAATTTAGACAGCGCATACAAAGTAACATGAAAAATTTACAAAATTAATATACCGATGACAAGATAGAATCGTAAGATATCATTCATAACATCATATATAGCAGCATATAATAAATACATTATATAAAGAATTTCACCAAATTCAAACTGGTCTTTCATTAATAGGTTCCTATCTTTAAATTTAAACAAAACAAAGTGTGTGTGAGATATCGAAATTTTGTATTCGTTTAAAATATCTATTGATGCTATTAAGTGTGTGATATAACATCGTTCAAATGTCCGGCACGGCTTCTCAGGGTGGAGCGCATCCGAAACGTCTAATTTTCCATAACTCTGGCGCATAAATCAAGCTGAAAAAGAAAAAGTCTAACGTGGTCAAATCGTACAATCTCGGTGGCCAGTTCACATCACTTTCACGTGATATGGCCATTCCCTCAAATCGCTCGTGCAGAGTATCTGATGTTGCATGAGCTGTGAGGCAAGTAGCGCCGTCCGGTTGAAACCACATGTCGTTGGTGTCCAAATCATTTAATACAGGCCAAAAAAAAACTTGGTAATCATCGACCTATAGTGCTCGCCGTTGACAGTTATGGCCTGGCCTGCACATTCTCACTGACAGCGGCGATGGTTTCAGCAGATCTTGCGTTTCGTCGACGTACGGGTATTAGGTTAGGTCAGAAGTGAGTGGGTCTATTCGACCCTCCACCGCAACCCACAAGGGTTTATTGTGGCTC
>WOGR01008546.1:0-11791 GCA_015342045.1 Leptinotarsa lineolata | reverse complement strand
CATACTATAATTGACAATATGTGTAATGAAAGGGAGAATTAGTGGGCAACATCTTAATAGTGTTTTGATATTCAGTCCATCACATCCTGAAGCATTGTATTTTAACTCAGACAGGATTTTTTGTACTTCAAAGTCATCTACCGTTCAAAATCTTGGAACACTGTTCGAAACCAGAAAACTCTGCACACCTCAGCAACTTTTTATGCTCTATAAGGCTCAGATCAGACCTTCTTTAAAGTATTGTTCTCATGTACGGAAATCCGCCCCTTAGCATACACTGGAGCTGCTGGGTTCTATACAGAAAATAACCATTCGCCTGATTGGAGACACGAACAACACTTGCAATCTTGATAGTCTGGAACATCGAAGATACGTTGGAGATTTGTCTCTCTTCAATAGATACTTTCACAGGAAGTGTTCAACTTACTTGGCACATTTGATTCCACTAAGTGCGGTACATATCAGAAGTAAGCTGCCCATCGTTTTGAAGTTCAAATCAGTACATCTCGAACTTCACTGTGTAGGAATTCTTTCATTTGGAGAACTGAGTTTATGTGGAATAAACTTCCTGAGAATATTTTTCCAAATGACTTCAATCTCTAGCGATTCAAATCCAACGTGAATCTCTACTTTCCCACAGGCACCACTCTTAGAGCGCCTTAAGGACTTTCCTGTGTGTACGAAGTCAATTCGAATGACATAAAAACTCGAAACGTTCAGTAACTATACAGTTTTTATGCTATTCGAATGTCCTTGAAAGCAACAACCTGAATGTTCAATATAATATATATACTTTGAAAGTTTTTTATTTTGTCAATTACCAACGATACTTCAATATTTTTTCTATAATGACCGAATGAAATTTTGTGAATAAAAAAAATGAAGTAATTCTGAATTTTTAAGTTTCATAAGCAAACAGAACTAGTGAATTTTTTTTTTATTATATCACCTTATTCATGGAAACTTCATAAATATGTAAACTGAACTACTTTTGTAGTATTTCATCTTTATGACGTGTTAACTGAAAATAAATTGTTGGAAAACATTGTAATTATATTCAAATATACAAGCATCGGCTAATTAAGATATGATTTCTGCTCCCTTTAACAAAGTTGTAACCTAATGAAGTTTGCGTGTTGACTATATAGTAAAGCAATCAGAAGTTATCAGATTTTTCAAACTAACGCAAAAGAACACAATCTACACCTAACCAGCTAACCAAAAGTGACGCCTTCTAAAATTACTTCTAACCACGTCAGCGAAATTTCTTTATTAACAAGCTCTGTGAATTATACATTTATGGTTGAGGTAAAGTCATTCTGGATTATTGTTTCTACCTGTGATTCAATATACTACAAAATCACATATTTTTATGGAATACAGCATCAAAATAAAAATTAATAGATCATATCGGCCTAGCGGAATCCAAAAACTAATTACATATTCTGAGAGTAGATTATTTTGTCGAGAAAAACAAGATCTGAAAAAAAAATCAATTCTTTGAGTTCATAGTAATAATGATACTCATTTCCAGGATGTACAGTATGCAAATAAAAACAATTACAACGTTACCTAATTATGCATCAGAATGAATACAGAATCAGAACGATAGAATAAAATAACACAAGTTTCAGCGTTAAATTTCACTTCATTTATGAAGGTATTTTGTTGTAAATTCACAAGCCCAAGTGTAACCAAGACTTGATCTCAATTTGGAACTCATGGAAGAGTCATGAAAGTTTTAACTCTGTCTTGAAACTGCTCACAGATGAGTACAAAATCAGTGTTTATCTACTGTTGAAAATGTGTATACATACTATTAAACTACACAAAGTTAAAATTTTGTTTGTTTTGAAATTATATCTGCATAAGTTTCTACTGGTAGCATTGGATATAATACTGGAAATATTTTTTGGCGCACCAAAAATATCAAGTACCTGAACTGATACACACCATTAAAATCCATATCTCAAACGTGGGTCTATTAAGTATGATGACTGACATTTGAGAATGGGATAGAACAGGTCTTGCGTTTGTAAATGGATATTGAATTTTCTTTCGATTTCCTGACTATGACATTTCAATGGTTTTTCAGCTGAGCCGTTTACCAATAAAGGCCCCCAAAAAATTTTGTTGAATCGACCTTCTCCAGTGAGGAAGAGCTCAATTTAATTTTGAATTTTCTGGCGATTATGAAACTGTATCATATGTGTTTCCGAACTGTTGAAATACAAATGATACATGCTACATCATGTAGATAGGTTACTCAAATTTTTGTACATAACTCGTATGAATTTCCATTGGTTTTTCCACCGATGATGGAAGATGTATCATCAATATACTTTTTGAAGATTGCTATCTCCACAAATGTATTCAAATCATTGTTGTAGAGCAATATCAGTTCTATCACTGATCCTTGAGGAACACCTATATGGAACTACTCGTAGTTCAGACTATTTTTCGAATTTTATACATGAGTTGACCCTCGATGTTCTGAAAGGAAGTGTGCTCGATCACAACTTAATAATTTAACCCATTTTCCTCGAATTATATGAACACATAAACCATCTAGGAGAATATCGTGTTTCACACAATCAGAGTAGAAAAACCCCAACAGGACTTTTGTCAAACGCTATCATGTGTGTCAGTTGTAGTCCACTGAAAAGTTACATTTAGGGTTTCGTTTTTCAGAGGACGCAATTTCATTTTTTTCAATGTATAAGGGGGTCAGTTCAAGTTTGTGGGGTCGCCACCCGTCCGTGGCCCGGCCGTCATCTTGGGAAAAATGGTGCAAAGGCTTTTCGCACTGTATCTCGTAAACTAGCAACCCTACAGAAAATTCAATCAAACAAAAAATATAGCAAACCTGATTTTATATCATTTCGATTTCATAACTTTTTATCGTCAAGTGGCCAACAAAAAAGTTGTAAACAAAAATAAGTGAAAATTGTGTAACAACTTTCCTTTTGAAGGTTATAAATTTTTTCCAGTTCTTTCCACAATTAAGTGATATCATAGCAATTTTGTAGAGGGTTTCTCAACGAACAATTCCCACTATGAAGTTGTTTAATTTCATCTATTTATCTAGGTTTTACAGCGCTCCAAACTTGACCAGATGCTCGAATGCTCATAGGGATACAATAAAAACAAAACGTTAGGCTGACTATTTCTATCTATATATTTTTTTATTCACACAATTTATTATGATCTCAACATTCCTATGCTTTTAATGAACTATTTTGACCCTTTTCCCCACCACCTATGAGGTAGAGTCTGAACGAGTTTTTTTTAAGTGGTATTTCCAGTAGGCCTAATCCACGGGCAATTTCTAGACAAACTAATTTTATTTATTATTATATATTGAAAAAGGTCTATTATACTTATTATTTTTTCGTTCTCTTCGATTGTCCAGGAAGCGAGTCAAGATCTGAATCAGTATCCGAGGTGAATTTTTGTGGTATAATAGGCGTTAGCGTTGGCATCATTGTCGGTAATTCATTTTCCAATTGATTTTCTTCAATTATTGTTGATATGTTCACAATGTTGCTGCAGTTTTCACCACCACAATGGAAGTTCACTGCTGAAAATTTGAGGCTTGCTTTTCGGTAACCGCACGCACTTCCACAGTTTCCTTTGCATCTGCAAAATATTAATTTCATAAGCTCGGGGGGTGCTGGAGGCTTGGAAGTTTGGATTGGTATCCAAAATTTTCCATACTTTTTCCAGCCCCAATGTTCTGGATCAGAATGTTGACCGAGCCATGAATGAATCTGGTGATACACCGGAGACTGTGGAAACAGGCTGCCTCTTGTGTCAGAGGAAGTGAGGATAAATTATAATTATAAAAGTAATAGCAGGCAGATGTTCATTTTTCATAAAAGTTCATCCAATGAAAAACGCAGGATGAGGCCTAAAAATGTTCCATTTTAATGAAAGATATCAAAGATCTGTTCGTTTATTATGAAAGGATTTCTCTACAAATTTGTATGAAATACTTTCAAATATTTTTGCAATTGAGAATGAAGATAAATCCATCTATAATTTTGTACTGAATGTCTACCTTTCTGCTTGATAATTGAGATAACTTTGCCAACTTTTGAAAGTTGCGGGAAGGCGCTTCCAAGAAAAAAAAGAGAACAGAATAACCAGTGGATGAATAATGATGTGTTGGATTATTTTCAGAATAAACATCAGCACTTCATCTGGGCCCGTTGAAGTTTGGTTATATAATTTTCTATTGCAAACATTTAACTTCTCCAAGCTTTTGTGTAGAGAAATTTGCCGAAACCTCACTAGTATGTTGAATACTAGTGAGGTTTCGGCAATAATGGTACCACCAAACACTGGTACCACCAGTGTTTGGTGGTACCAAACACTGGTGGTACCAGTGTTTGGTGGTACCATTATTGCCGAGAGAGAGAATAATGGTACCACCAAACACTGAAATACTATTTCGAGCTATGTATGCACGTAAACCAGATTTTGAGTATGACTTTGATCCATCTGTTGATTGACACTGACATTCCCAGAATGCTGTGACTTTCAATGTCAACCAGTTGATTGCTACGCTCCATATTGGACAATTTGGGTCAATTGGAAATATTGAAACATGTCTTTTGTCAATCTATTCTCTTTCCAGGAAGTTTTGGTAGGTCTAGAAGGATTTTTATGGCTATTAAAGATGTGGTGCTGATGGTACCGGAGATATAAGATATTACAGAGCTTCAATTGAGTTCTTTGATGTAAAGTTTCTACCCTCGAGATAAATTCTCGATACGCGATGCTTCATCTGACAACAAATACATATTCTTATTGAATGGATTCATTCGGGCTACGAGTCCTAATATTTTCCACAGATCATTTTGTTGAATGAGCATTTCAGGTGAGTTTTTCATCGAGGAAAATAACAAGATGTTTCACTGCAGCTACACTATCAGAGTTTTATTATACTTTCCTTCTTGATGGAGGAGACTGTCACAGTTTTGCTGGGGTTTACAGACATCTGCTTCTTCTGGCACCAACTATGAATAAGGTTCAGTTCTTTAGAAGCATATTACAGGCTACCCTTCTCGATGTAGTTCTTGTAAAATTGACAAAGTGGCAAATTGACAAACTTATAGATCAAGCTTTCTCGTTTCGGAAATATTAAGCAAACTGTCCATCAGAAGTGAACACAGCAAAAGGGATAATACCTAGTCTGAAACAATCCCTGGTATTCTTCCAGCAAAAGCCATTTTATGAGAAATAGATTGATCGATGTATCTCTCAGCCACTGTTGTAGACTTCCATCCTCCGTGCTTCCTATTATCCCTTATTTTTGCTCCTGATTCTGCTAGCAAAGGAGCAGAAAACCTTCTAAAACAGTAACCTGTATATTTCTTTAGTTCTGGGAAGTTCAGAAACTCAGCAATGGTAGAGGGCATTCTGTCAAACGTGTTTATACCAACTGGGTTGCCACTGAATTTATTATTTGAGTATTTCAGAAAAAATGTTGATGATTGATAACATAAGGGCGTAATGCAATGCATTCATTAAAATAGTCAATGTTTTTTTCAACAATGCAAAAAGAACGACCTATTTTCGTTTTTTTATTTGGAATCTAAACAATCAATGATTTATTCATTAATTTGATTTCTCTTATTGATGAATGGCACAGCTCTTTCCGCTAGCAGGCTCCATATAGTCCGAAAATAGTAGCAACTTTCATCATCAAATACTTTTCATCTGGCGCATCATATATAAACCTCTGGACTTGTTCAAACGTAAGAGTTTTTGATTTTTTGGGCCTATAACTTTAATTTTTCCACTTTGAAAATGCTATTACCTTGAAATATTTGCTTGTATTGATACCATTCTCAACGAGCGCACTCAACTTTATCATTGAAAACTTGCTCCACAAAGTTGACGAGTCCGATATTTTTGATTTTTCTTCTAGATAGGCAAAGAAGACGGTTTCGCTGAAATTTCCTTCGACGTTTCCAAGTCTTCACCAGCTAAGAAAATTAGAATATGCGATGTCGTACTGCTGAGCTGATTTTTTTGGTAACAATTCATTTGAAGCTCTTTTGGCAGCCTCTTCAATATCGTTGGGAACACACAGTTCCTTGCTATCGTTCTTCATTATGCCAGATATTAAACAACAAGAACTCTAAATGTGACTTTAAATAAAACGCGTGAGCTGTAAACAATACTGTTTATTGGTAATTAGGTAAGTTGGCGTCACCTGACACGGCCACTTCACAGCAAATGCGATAACATGAAAATAGTTAACTGACAAGATTTGACAGAATGTGTTTTTATAGAAATATTGAATGTATCTATTTTGTTATGAAAACAGGACAGTTGTACAAAAATTTTTCATGATATTACGCTGTGCATTGTCAAATTGTAACTCGATATCGAGAAATATCGTCACTGAAATCTTTTTATGAATCGAGTACAATCGGGAAAAACTGAACATTTCCAATTTTTTTCATTGTTACAGTTCGTTCGTGATTGAATGAACTGATTAACAAAAAATGAACCACGACCGCCGTCATGCTTCAACCGCTCAAACCTCCATTTTATTTTATGAAGCTTACAAAGGAATCTCATTCCCATTTGAAGTGCGCCTCGTTTTTCGATTTTCATACCCAGATTCCTTTCGACATCCCATCAAACGCGTAATCACCGAATTCTGATCATCTGGGTTGCAGACCTCTCGAGGGGGCTCTAAGTCGATCGGATTAGAGCCACGATGAAAGCGCCAGAGAAAAGATGCATTTGCTACTACTTATGCAACAACATAAGTACGCTTTCAGACATAAGTGAGAGGATTATCACTGGGACGAAATAGTGCATCAGATCGTTCCGTTTGATTGATCAAGTCGGATTTAGATATAAAGTATACTAGGACTTTATGAAAAACGGGGAAATGAATAAAAGTCGGATGGAAAGTCACTGAAGATGGCATTGAGATAACTGATAACATATAAATGATACAAATATAAGTTCATTCAAACATAACAGTATGACAGTTTTAGGAATCACTGAAATATCACTCGTGAAATACTATCAAGACAACAAATTATGTTGAAAGATAAAAAAAAACTGAGAAACATTCTTCTATCTTTGTTATGTCGGGAATTTTTTGGATCATCCTCCAAAAATGACAATTCAGTACATATTTTCCATTCTGTCGGTAGTTTTGCCTCTAACAAGGCAAAATACTGTCTTCTCTCTTATTGGCTTGTCTGGACCAGCCAATTCTTTCTTCTTTGACAGGAAAACCAGGAAGAAAATTTCTTTGTTGCCTTGATAGAGATATAATTTCTTTGGACTTTGGCTCATCTTGTCTCAACTGGAACACCTTGAACTCAAGAGTAAGATTTCCTCTGGAGGTTATGCAATTAGGGTGGTTTCAAATGAGTTGGGTTTCCATATCGCAAAGACCGTTTACCATGTACTTCTTGAATCTCGACTATGTTATGGAATACCTTTCTGGAAAGCATGCAACTCATCCCTTCCCTCTTCTGTATTGATACTACAGAAGAGAGCACTAAGATGTCTCTGTAAAGTCAAACCCAGAGAATCGTGCAGGAACTTGTTCACTGCTGATTAAATTTTATCAGTTATCGCAATTTTTATTCTAGAGACGGTTTGCCTTATTTATAAACATAAATCGATGTTCAACTTTGCTCCTACTCCTTATGCTACTCGTGATAGCAATTACACATTTAGACTTCCCATCCCAACTTCGAATTTAGTCAGCGATTCCATATAATATAATGGTGGTAAATTGTTCAATCATTTACCATTAGAAATGAGATCTGCGAATCAAAGCAACATTTATTTCAAAAAAGCGGTGAAGTACCTACTTGTTGATAGACCCTATTATAGTTTGGAAGAGTATTTTAGCGAGTTCTTTCAACAATAAATCACCAATTTATTCTTTGTACTATCACTTTATACATGGTGATGTTTTATCTACACTTTTTAAGAACTTTTGTAACTTTTTAATATCTACATTTATACTTTTCCAGAACTTTCTTTATATCTACGTTGTATTTCTTGGACTTAGTCAATACGATGCAAATCTTCGGACAATAAAGTATATTTTGATTTGATTTGAACTCTTTCTAATAAGTCTCTATCAGTCAGAATTCACAGTTACCGGTGAACATGATAGCTATTAGTCTTATGTTTTCAAAGATATACCGAATTGATATTTTAAACCTCAATTATGAAACTGGCTGGTAGGTACTCAGTAGAGTTCGATGTAATATCGATGTTACTTAAGACGCTTCATATTTTGCTGCATTTACAACCTCGAGCCAAAATAAATTATGTATACAGAATAATTCAGATTCCACTCCTACCATAGGGATCTCCTAAACTACAGGAGAAACGCAGAAGCTTGAATTGTTGGAAAGGTTGCGTTTCTTTGTGCTTAACAAAATTGTGTTGAGCACAAACTTAATTTGGAAAATTCTGAATCTTTCCAGAAATATCCGGAAAATTCTGAAAATCGAAATTTTCGTTTTTATTTTTTCCTAGCGTTATTTTACAACAAACCTCGAAATCAATAACACATTTCCATTGATACTTCTTTTTAGCTATACGTTTTCATGTTCACATTTACTATCAAACATTTTGTCTTCTGTCAATCATCATCAATTTTTTTTCTATTATAGACGCCATATTTTTTTGGTACAAAAAAATATTTTTTTTTTCATTTTGACTTCATTGATGTATAACTTGTTATGTTTGCTCTTCTGAAACCACAGGTATTAAAAAAAACAACTTCATTTGATATGATCATGACTCCATCGAAAAGTTTACACAAATATTTCAGTTGAAATGTCCTCATTCTCAAATGAAAAAAAAACGAGATATGTTGGAACTTTATTTTAAATTATTTTCGGAAAGACAACAGCCGGTTAGAACAGTATTTGGTATTTTGAACAAACACTTGGCTGACTACGTGCATTTCAAAATACAAGAATGAAAGCATAAGCTTGTTAAAAATGCACAAGCACAAAAAGTATTACAACAAGTGTTCAAAATGATGGCCTGCCTCTTGAATTGAAAACAGCCCTAACAATATCCCTTCTTCTGATAGACTTGAATTGCGTGATGATATTTTCTCTAAGTTTACCCACTGTGTCATATTCTTGCTCTCCATAGATTATGTTCTTTAAAGTGTCCCACAAGAAAGTATTCAAAACTGTAAGCCACCTCACTTATCCAGAATTTCCTAACCACCTATTAGGAAATCTCTGGTTCAAATTTTCGCAAAGTACTCTTATTGTATTGAGAAGCTCCGTCATGCTGAAATCAGCAGCTGTCATAATTGACAAAGGAAAATGTATCCATATATTCATTTAATTCGTTTCTTAAGAACCGGAGATAGGTTTTCCCGTTCAAAGTATCAGAAAAGAAATGAGGTCCAAGTATTCGGTCGTTATAAATTCCAGCCCACACAATCAGAGGAAACCGAACTGGTCTGACTTCTCTGAAGTGTTGTGGATCATTTTCACTTCAAACGTGCTCATTTTTCCTATCAAAAACACCACAGTTCAAAAACGTCGCTCCAAATAATATTTTTCAAGAAGTTTGTAGGGTCTATCCTATTCGAGAGCCAGCTACAAAATTCCATCCTTCTCCCAGGATCACCTGGATGTAATTTTTGTGAAATATGTATCTTATAACATTTCAAACCACTTTTTTTGAATTCCCTCCAATCGCTCGTCTATGGCACATCTATTTCTGCCGAGACCTGATGCGTTGACTTGGAACGATCTGAATTTATCTTAAAAAAGTACGATAAATGAATATACTTCTCCGAATATGTAAATAACAATTATGGGTTATTTCTAGTATTTTGTTTTATTCTGTTTCCATACTTCATTCATGGTTTTCAAAACGCACCGTATTCAGTCAAGTGTTTATCCAAAATACCGAAAAATTTTCAGGAGATCCCATTGGTGGGGTCAAATTTGAATTACCCTGTTTATTCTTTGAAAGACATTTTTCGTGGAAGGACTCAATATTCCTTACTGTTTTCTGGGTTTATAACGTTCCACAATTCAATCATAGTGCTAGCGTCAGAAAAGGTTTAGTTAGATGTTTGTATGATAGGGCGATAATATGCAATTCAGTTCGTATTCTGGAAGAGGAAATAACTGCTCATATATCTAATATTTCTGATGATTTTTGGAATAGTGATATTAATACGAAGAAACTACTCTTCGAGCCCTGAAGAAGAATTCAATTTAATTCGAAAGTTCGGCGAGAAAACAATTGTTTCTTAAGAAAAAATTGCTCCTCTTACCCAATTAACCTTTCTACAAGATAATTTTTTGCATTGACAAAACATTTAATGATTACCAGCTGGTGAGAAGAGCTTTTGGATCACTTTAGTTTATTTGGAATAATCAGCATATTCTCAATTTGAAATCGAAACGTACACTCTGTGAGTCATCTGTTTTGAGTCACTTCAATGACTGTAATTTCATTTACGGTACATGCTTGACGATCATGGATAAAATGCGAGTTTGAAAGGTACGAAATAGTCGTTGTGGACTCATTTTTGGGATAAGGGAACTTGAATACATCTCTCATAAACTAATTGGAAATAGAAGACAACTTCACTCAAGTACCTTCGTTAAGTTTTTTTTCAATAATCCCGACCCAACAAGCCTCATACGTTGCTTTACTCCTCGATCTCAAATTCATTCAAAGAATGTCAGAAACCAGTCTATCTTCATCATGCCTCTTCAAAGATCATTTATCTTCAATACAATCCGTACGTACATTATGTTACCAGAAGAGTTCAAAATGTATGCAAAAGGCGTTTAACCAAATTGATTTTTACATCCTCATCCAGCGACTATCAACGTTTGGCTTTTCTGGAAGATTAATTGATCGTTTTACAAGCTATCTCTTTGACAGAAAGCAATACGTGAAACATGAAGATTTTCAGTCCTCTTGTACACACCTAGCTCAGGGGTACCACAAAGCTCGAACTTAGGGCCTATTTTATTTTTGCTCTTCATTGATGTTCCGACGAAAATGATGAACTGCCCAAAACTTCTTCACGCTGATGATGTAAAGCTATACAAAGTAATTGACAATTATGAACACTGCTTAATTTTACAAAATGAAATCGATTCAGTATTCGATTGGTTTTCCAAGAATCATTTACGTTTGAACATATCGAAACGTTACATTTTATAATTTTCTAGAAAAAAGAATATAATAGAACTTCCTTATGTTATTGCCAGCGCTCCAATTAGTTGAGTAAATGAGATTACAGATATTGGAATCACTTTTGATTATAAATTCACTTTCACTTTCCACAAAGACCAGGATATTTTATCAGCGAATATTAATACGAATAATATACTGTGTAACACCTCTGTGAGGTCTAAACTAGAATACATTTACAATTGCCACATACATCATATTGATGCTGTTCAAAAAATTTTTTTTAAATATTTGTATTTCAAGGTCACAGGAATATATCCTCAGAAGGGAACCGACTATTCTATCCTACTGAATCAATTCAATGTAATATCTCTGAATACACGACGACTTTTTGTCACAATCTCCTTCCTTTAGAAACTGCGAAACAATAAGATCTTGTGTTCCCCTCTTTTACAAATGATCAACTTCCGCACCCCACGCCTGAATTCCATCTATCTATCTATCAAATATCTATCTATCTATCTATCTATCTATCTATCTATCTATCTATCTATCTATCTATCTATCTATCTATCTATCTATCTATCTATCTATCTATCTATCT
>WOGR01008545.1:0-11791 GCA_015342045.1 Leptinotarsa lineolata | reverse complement strand
GTTTTGATGAAAGTTTATGGTTTCAACAGGATGGTGCGCCTCCACATTATGCTGCAGATGTTCGAAGGTATCTCGACCAAATGTTTACGAACCGATGTATTGGTAGACGTGGACATATTGAATGGCCAGCGAGGTCGCCAGACTTAAATCCGTTGGATTACTTTATGTGGGGCCATCTGAAGAATGTTGTTTATGAAACGAAACCAGCAATTATTCAAGAATTAAAAGAGAGAACTCGAACAGAAATAAACAATATTTCTCAAAAAACCATAAACAAAATTCAACAAGAAGTTATTCAACGTTTAGGTTACTGTCAAATACAACAAGGACTACAGTTCGAACATTTAAAATGAAGTCATGTATTTATTACTGGATTACTTTCCCAATGTAAAATTAATCATTGAAAAAAAATAAAAATAATCAATTAATTTCTACTTTTATTAGATATCAATAAAATTTATTTTCTAAATTCACATCTTTCAAATTCTGTCCGTGAGACCCCAAGTATCATAACTTTTCGGAATCAGCTCGTTACGTATTATCTAAAACTTACATCAAATACAGGGTGTTGCATTCAAAAAAATTTGCGATGACATCATCACATTAAAATGGATCACCCTGTGTAATGAAATTTTGTTGTAAAATGTAGAATATTCAAATTAAAAATCGACGTGTTTCAGGTTTTTGTAAAACGATTTTGGTTTTGGAAATATCGAATTTATTCCATACTTTGTGGACACACTGTATATATTTTTGGCATTTGAAGTATTCGAGGAATCACTCCAAAAATATTTTGGCTATGATCAGATAAATAGAACTCAAAACTTGAAAATACATTTCCTAATTGCAATACATGATAGACAAACACTTGATTCCAATTAAATTGCACAATTCAATTTACACTTTACACAACACCACGATTTTCTAGCCCGTATACATGGTGTCCCAAAGAAAAGCAAGAACCAAACTGAAGAACTTACACCCAAAAATGAATTCCTATGAAAAGCGGAAAACAGATAGTATCAAAAGCCTTCGCTAAGTCTGAAAAAGTGGCCAACGAAAGTTTTTGATCATCTAGGTTGTAATAAACTCTCTTGAATAGCCTCACTAATGGATCCTTGGTGGAAATGCCCTCTTGGAAACTATACTGATTGTCAGAAAGTACGTTATATCTTTCGAGATAAGGCCAGATTCGCTTCTTGATTATTTTCTCAAATATTTTTGTAAAGTTGGTAATGAGAGATGTTGGTCGATAATTATGTATTGGTATTCAATTCATCTCCTTTTTTAAAGATGGGTTCAACAACAATTTTTTTATTGTTGTGATATTAGTCCTGTATCGATAATATGATTCATAAGAAAGGCTAGTGGTTTCTTTTCCAAAAACAGATCTCTTCCTAAAGTTTCCTTCCTTATTCAGAAAAAATATTTCCATACTATATCTAAAACATTTTGATTATTACTTATGCATTGTATTGGTTACAATGCCCATGTTTATAGTTGTCCTTAATTTCAAATAAGTGAAAGCACCCTGGTCAGCAGCTAGAAATACGGCATTACCGCGTAATGCAAAAAATTGTCGAATAAAAAATATAACATATTTTCCAGAAAATCTAGTTTCCAAGAACTTTGACAACAAAAGCCGTAGTCTGAATATTGCCAAAAGTGAAAACCGCTACATGTTTGAAGTGGATTTTATGTTGTGAAAAGAATTTTTTCTATTTCATACTCTAATATCTCAGCAAAGATATTCAGGTCTGGCAATATCTATGATCCTTCCTTAACAAATGGATCAGACTAACGACAATACTGGTATTCATTTATAGAAGCATTGCACCTCAAAAAAACTTTGAAATACAAACAATTGTGCTTTGCTGGCGACAGCACACTTGTCTCGTCATTCCATTTGGATTCCAGGACATCGGCTGCGGATGCACATTTTCACCGGCAGCAAGAGGTTGCATGTCTTAATGACGATCTAGAGGTGATTTCGAATTATGGTGAAAGTAACCAGGTCCAATTCAATGCCACGAAAATCCAGGCATTGATTTTCTCCACAAAGATAAATATCTCCGAACCGGATATAATGATGTCAGTACAGATTATTCCGCTTTCTGCTTTGATAAGTCTGTTAAGGATTGAAATAGACACCAATATGTTTTGGCACAACCATGTCACTGGAGTTGTAGTGGCTGCTTCTCGAAAGCTTAGAGCACTGTTCCAAACCAGAAAACTGTAAACACCTCAGCAACTTTTGATGCTCTATAAAGCACAGATCAGAACTTCTTTGGAATATTGTTCTCATGGATGGAGCTCCGCCTCTAAGCATACCCTGAAGTTGCTGGATACTATCCAGAAAAGAGCCATCCTTCTGATAAGAGAGACGAACATCACTTGCAACCTTGATAGTCTGGAACATCGAAGAAAGGTTGGAGACTTGTCCCTCTTCTATAGATACTTTCACGAGGGATGTTCAAGTAACTTGGCACATTTGATTCCACCAAGAACGGTACATATCAGAAATACGCGACGGACTGTGGCTGCTTATCTTTTTGGGGTTCAACTCAATACACCTCAAACTTCACTTAGAGGACTGCGTTTATATAGAACCAACATCCTGAGAATGTTTTTCCAAATGAATTCAATCTCCAGCGATTCAAATCTAACGTGAATTGATACTTTCGCACAGGCACCACTCTTAGAGCGTTTTAAGGATTTTTATGTAGTGTTTCTGATGTGTCCTTAAAAAAATGCCTTTTTGTCTTTTTCTTCATTTATATTCTACGGGAGAATAGATTGGATTCAGTGAGAGCTGAAAATCATAAAAATACCCTATGTTGAGGAAGGTATTTGAGAGCGAAAGTATGAAAAAAGATAGCATTGTCTACTATTTTTAGAATTCCATGTAATGATTCACAGTTACTTTAGTTATAAACTATAAATAACGATATCTTTTCATCTCATTCCTATATTTTTCATTGTCTTTCGAAAAATAACCAATTGATGATTTATCAATCAACAACAATGAGATAATTATAGTATCAAAAACATGTGCATATCATACCTGAGCTTAGGAAAGTTAATGTACTTTACCCACACGTGTTTCAGATATCTAGCCTTTGGTTTCAAAAATCAAAAATTATATATCGAAAATAATTGTTGGCAAATTTTCGAAAGCAAACATTTGGTACCAATGAGAACTTCTCACTGCTATAATGAAATAGAAAAAGGAGGAAAAAGAAATACTGCTATTGTTATGAATATAACATCACTGACTTTTTCTAGTTGGAACCTCCACCACATTCTTCAGAATAGAAAAGATCCCTGCATCGAAATGTCAAGCTTCATGAATACATTTTTGGTTTAATTTAATATTAATAGACAAAAATTGGTTGAAACGAACGTGTTTCAATAAATTGAAAAAGAATTCGTACCGCATTTCATTTGTGCATCAAATTTTTGTATTTTTTTCGACAGCTAGATAAGAAAATTCAACTTATATCGGCGAAGTGAATTCGCCGAATTAGTGTATGCAACAACGACAATGTTTATTTTCAAATATTATATTTTGAATCCATCATGATTGTATGCAAGAGAAGGCATTGACATGTGACAGGTATTTACTTATTTTTGAGAGCCGAAAGAGCACATTTAAAAAAGAATTGTTTTCTCTTCCAACATGAAGAATTTGTACCAGCCCAGCTTCTGTAAACCCTTTGATAGTCAAGGGAAAAACAAGTGATCTCAAGATCTGAAACCTCTCGACTTTCATCATAATATTTAAGGAGTATATTTATTAACCTTTAGCCAATTAGCAGGCTGTCAGTGGTTAACAATCATGAGATATATTATTATACCGAGCGTATATTTCTGTAATTGATAACACACTGATGACAAACTGAAAAGTTCATTCCGTTATTAACTCATAGTTCTTCATACTTCTCCTTTCATTTGAAACTTTATTGTTTCAACATTTGACGACTGACTCTACATAACAGACACACTCTTTAAATGAGTCGATAAAATTTTTTTTCCTCTCAGCTCACTTGATATGATAGCAAAAACAAAAATTTCAGATACACCAACTTGTTTGTATTCGCCATTGTCATATAGATTTTATTCGAATAAAATGTAGCTTATGTCACCCGGGCTATAAATACACGCACGTCATTGATTGACACGTCGTTGATCAAAATTCATCCAGTAGGTAAGTATACTACTAAAATCACACCATTTCTCTTTTTGTCTTTGCCGTAGCCTAAAAATATACCGCCAATTTTTGTCAACCTGCTGACTCGCCCGAGAGTTATGGAAACATTGAAACTATCTATACATTTCAGATGATAATATTAGCAAAAAATTTCTTCGTTATTGTATTCAAAACAGAAATGAAACGTATATGAAACTATGCAAATATATAAATATCTGCTTAAGTTCCTCTATTAATTTAATATTTTTATTTCAGCCTGCCTATCTGCAGTATCCGTGGGACTGTTGTTCTCATGGACTTCTCCCTTCATAGTGAAGATAACTGGTGACAAAATCAACTACGACATCACCGATGATGAAGCTCTCTACCTCACAGTCATTCCACCCATAGCGATGATCCTCTTCAGCCCAATTTTCTCCAAGCTGTGCGACATAATCGGCAGAAAACGTACCCTGATGCTGATCACCATCCCCCATCTGATGAGCTGGATCCTCACTATTGTTTCATCAAACATTTTCGTTCTGTACTTCTCAAGATTCTGGGCAGGTGCAGGTGACGCGTGTCTCTTCGCAGCTCTTCCCATGTACGTTGGGGAAGTGTCCACACCAAGGGTGCGAGGAATCTGGGGGAATTTAGTAAACGTTTTCACGTATTTCGGAGTGTTCCTGATAAACGCCATAGGATCTCAGTTCAGCGTAGAAATGACTGCTTATATATGTATTCCTCTTCCTATTATCTTCTGTATTGCCATGCATTATATGCCCGAATCTCCTTATTGGTTCATAATGAGAGGTGAGTTTTCCGAACTATTATTTACTGAAATCAATTCAAAAACAGGAGGATCACGCAATTGTTGGTGAGATGACGTAGTGTAAAAATGCCTACTAAAGTTGGCATATATCGCTAATACTTTTGTTGCTTTAGATACGCCGGCGCATTCTATCTATCTATCATTCGGTCTCGGCCCATTTCAAACTTGTCGGACATCGTATCCATGTTTCTCCCGCACGGGAACGGGAATATAATTCGATACAAAATATACATGCAACATAATTCTCGTTGTGACGTTCAATCTCCGAATCTGTACTATCCTTTTCAGAGTCTTCTTCAGGTATTACGACCTTTTTTGCAGCTCGGGTGGATTTCCTTAGTGCTTGCGCTTTCTTGTCAGCAACTAGCTGCTTGGCTTAGTCAATATCAGTAATGGTGATGTTTTTGCCTTAGAAATACTTCCAACTTCTCTATTTTCACCAAAATCACCCTTATTACTCATTACACTTGAAAGTTCTGGAACAATGGAAACAACTTCTTCTGTCCGTTTTCGCTGGATACTTTCATCGGCAGGGCAAAACATCCAGTCTGGAAAAACATTTGCATTAATGGGGCAAATGTCTGTTGAAAAAAAACCCACCACACTGCACCCGATGGGCAGCACTATGCCACTTTTTTGCGTATGATATGACTTCCAACCTCTTGTGGCTGGAGTGACTATCGACGAGTAACAAAACCATTTTTCCCACTATTGGTTTAGCAAATTTTGTGAAATGTTTAATCCATCGCTATTCATCCAGCCTTTCTCTTGAGTCACTCCAATCGCTCCAAGTTGCGCATGATCCACTAACTCGTTTTTCATATTTTTAAGGGGATAAATAAAAGAGGGAGGCACAAACGATCCAGTGGCATTCATACAGCATACTACTGTTATATACTGCCCCCTTTCGGCACTACTCAGAATTAGTTAGGGAAGCTATAGATTATACTGTAGACGACCCCTCCCGATATAGGAGGCCCAGACACTCTGTCAAGTGAGGCCCTCATGTCCTCCGTTAACGGATGAACAGTTTTATTCATCCTACACACCCCAGCCAGGTAGGGGTTTCACCGTGAAGGGCGGCACGGATGTCTGAGGACTTTCATGCCGTCAACCTCAACCCCCCCACTCAGTTAAAAACCCATTTGTCCCTCTGACAAAAAACAGCTGAAAGGGCAAGGGAGCTAAGCTCCAGCCTGGTCTTAACCAAGATGACAATCTGGACTACTCAAAATACCTTCTTGTTTTCGCCCTTTAGACGAGAAGATTTTAACATTTTTAGAAGTAACAGTTGACAACCGAGATTCATCGACATTCCAAATATCTCCTGGTTCAAACGAGTACTGATGAATGTACTGATTAACGTTGAAAATAATTTCCAACATGCACTTTGTTGGAGGAACGGGCACGAGCAGCAGAAGTTGATTCTGGTGTTCTCGAGCGATATAGACGGATTCAGTTGCCTGAACCCTCAAAGCCAGTCCCAGCCAACTATTCGTTTCTTCCGTGAAAACCTATATGTATGTACATCAAAAGTTGACATCAAAGTGCTCTACTAGCTCAATTTCTAATTCTTTGGAAAAAGTAATTTTGTGGCCTCCCAGATAACCTCTGCTGGCACCTTTTGAGTTAGCTGCTCGACGTCTCAACGAAGAAGAAGGAACATTGTATGTTTTTGATGCCATTAGCCATTATATTCTTTTTTGTTTAACAGCATCGATAGCTTGCTGCATATTTTGCTCGGATCAGTTTTGTCTGGATGATTTTCTCTCGTACCGACCGACCACGTAATAATAAATAACTGTTTGGAAAGAAGCCATCATATTAACAAAATATGTATGACATGGTATATATACTTGTATGAGATGGCATGCTCTGCCATCTCGTCCACACGAATAGTTTGCAATCTGAGACACAAACACAGGAAGATTTTCTTCCTAACCTATATTTTAGTATCTTTGTTTAAACGACACCATAATATAAGATATACTAATTAAGCCACCAAAGAACATAAATACGTATTGGGACTTACCTTAATTTCAAATAACAATCAATAAGGAGGCAACTTCTAATCAGTTCATAAAAACTCTTATGAGGCAAAAATCGACTGACTAGCCTACTGCCGCCAAAATGAATCTGACGCATGGCTTTTGCACACTGTCGCTAAATGCTTCGGTCTGAACAGCGCCAAATTTAAATAGGTTTAGACAAAACACTTGTTATGCCGTCACAGCCAGTATTCCATCCTAGGCATATCTCCCCTACCACAAATAAAGAAGGCCTCATAGTGAATAATTCGCTTAGCTTTCATGGACAACTTCGAAAAAACTATACAGCATACAAGCAAAAATGTATTTACTGGTATAAGTATGTTGACGATGCGATAGCTTGTTTCACAAGAATACATAGACAATTACAGTCATGTGTCCAAAGTATAGTAAATAAGCAAAATAGTAACATAGCATATAAGATTGGTAATTCCTTGGGTAGACATATGAAGAACAACAAATCAAATCTAATCAAAATTATTTATTTGTACATTCTGATTATACCCTTAACAAAAAAATATATTTACAGATGAGGAAAATATTATGGAATTGTACTTTAGTTATTTGGATCGTAACATGTCGTGTAGTCTTTTAGTATAAAAACTGCATTCAAAGCCATTGGGCAATTAAAAATGGCTACGCTTCAGCTTCAAAAAATCAATAAGGCGTTCTTCATTGCATTTTGATGATACAATTCTGACTAGTGTGGAATTTATACAAATCACTTTTTAGTATCACGAAAAAATTAGAAGAATTCCAGAAATGAAGAGTTTATAGTTTCTAGATTATAAGTGCCTGTTACAAAGCAATAAGTGCCTTTGTGTAAAAAGGTATAAGGTGTCAAATTAGCAAAATATTCAATGTCGAGTTGTAATGTTTTTCAATATTTATTTTTTCTTGAGAACGTTTTTTTTTTCATTTTCAGAAAACTTTGCCTCCTATCGCCTGGTAACAAACTCGAAAATGATAATAATAATAATGATACGTCTTCATTTACCATCAAAGTACAAATGAAACGGTCAAAAAATGAAAAAAGAGAACAATATTCAGTATAACGGTGAATAGACGGAGTATCAGCCAAGGCTGTTTTAAACTCAACCTGGAAATAGCAATAATTCAACAATAACAAAGGAGCCGAGTTAGCAGTGATAGATACTGTGCCAAATTATTTTCCAAAACTTGGGCGCAATGTTCGGAATAATAAATAGATGATAGTGGCAATAGACCTTGCGCGTAGTTCATTGATCAAATAGGTTCCATTAATATAACTTTATCTGAGATCAATATTTCATTTTTAGCACAATAGGACCATTTTCAGATTATTCGTCACCAGATAATTTAGTTGAAAGTGATTTTTCTATTAGGTACTGTAGTAAATCACAATCGATTCTAATTCAATAACTATTATGTACTGAGAACCTTTTCTGATACGCAGATAAGGTGAAACCAATTGTTATGAAATTCACATAATTATGAAATCATTAATTATTGATATAAAACTCGAGAACTTTAATGAATAATAGCAGATTATATTATAATCTCGGAAATCAAAGTACAATTGAATATGAAAAATGATATTGTTACGCCCATTTCGTAATAATAACCAAATAAGGAAATCTTTTTACTCAGAGCAAATGACTGAATTTTTACATAGTTGCCGAATATATAATGAATACTCAAATATAGATATAATAACTGAAGTTACAAAAGTCCACATAGGACCACAAAAATGAGGTGATTTTTCCCGAAGCAGTTTTAATATGCACATTTCAGTTTGTCCTTGAGATATCTCAGCCATTCGGTTTTTATCTCCCCAATAGTCGCGAAACGCCGTCCTTTCATGGGTCTCTTCAATCTTAAGAACAGAAAAAAGTCGCAGAGGGCTAAATCTGGTGAATACGGTGGCTGATGTATGATTATGGTGTTGTTTTTGTCCAAAAAATTGCGAACAAGCAATGGCTAGTGAGCAGGTGCATTATCATGATGCAGAATCCATGAATTATTTTTCCACAATACCGGACGTTTTCTTCGTTAGCTTCTGGCAAACGGCGCATAGCTACAAGATAGTTGACCCTACCATATGGCAAGAACTCTCGATGCACTACGCCACGGTAATCGATGAAAACAGTGGGCAAAACCTTGACATTTAATCGAACTTGGCGTGCTTTTTTGGTAATGGATCTCCTGAGCTCTTCCATTGGTACGATTAGACTTTGGTTTCGATGTCATATCCATATACCTATGATTCGTCACCAGTTATGACCCTTTTAAGCAAATCTGGATCGCCATTGACGTCATTCAACAATTCCTGAGCGATGCTCATACGATTTTTTTGTTGTTGATGTGCTGGAACGTCCAGAACGAGCGTCGTCATTCACATTTTCTCAACCTTCTGTGAAAAGCTTTAGCACTTTCCACTTGTAAACATTTTTAGAACCCACCGTATGCCACTGTAAACATTTCAAGTGTTTTTGAGCCCTCAATTCCATTTTTTTTTTCACAAAACTTGTTGCAAATTCCCCGAACCATTTTTTCGCTAGCAGAAAATCGCCGAACACGCAAAACAGTTCTAATTTTTATACCTCTTAGCAGTAAACCGAACATGCTACGTAGATGACAATGTGAACATAGGTTCAAAACGAATATACCAACATAAAAAATTTAAAAAACGCTTATCGAATGGATGTAGCCCGCGAAGTTTGAGTATTCACCTTATTTTTGCTTAATATATTTGCCATTTTTAGCTATTCTTTTAAATTTCAATTGTATTGTTTATTTTTTCAACATCGAGAAGGGTACCTATTGTTTATCTCAGATAAGCAAGATTCGAGTTTTCTGTCGACTCCATAGATGCTGTCTTCAGTAAATAACATGTCCATGGCTACTATCAATCGATAGGGTTCGATCCATTTTCACACAAAGAAAAGAGTAACTTTTGTTGCAGGTCCTTAGTATAAAAAATAACACATTTTTATCCATTTCAGATAGGGAAGACGATGCCAAAGCTTCGCTTAGACGCCTGAGATCCAAAGAAAACGTGGACGACATCTACCTGCAGTTGAAATCAGACGTGGCCAGACAAATGTCAGAAAAAGGCTCTTGGACGGACCTGTTCATGAACGTAACCAACAGGAAAGCACTGATAGCAGGAATCTTCCTTAGAGTGTCTCAGCTACTTGGAGGAGTAACAGTATTCAGTGTATATACTCAATACATTTTTGAACATTCTGGTGCCGAGCTGAGCTCAGAAATACCAGCGATGATCTACACCGGTCTGTGCTTCGTCCTGATATTCATTGCAGGATTCGTAGTGGAAAAATTCGGGAAACGTAAAACGTTTATGAACTCCATACTTTTCTGCGGTATCGTATTGTTGCTCGAGGGTATTTATTTCTATTTGGAAACAGAAGTCGAAAGCGTGGATCTGTCCTCCATTAAATGGTTTCCTATAGTAGGAATGATCCTTTATATAATATTTTGTTCTTTCGGAATCATCCTCATCCCCACGCTCATGTTGGCGGAACTATTTTCAGCTAGTATCAAAGCCAAAGGTGTGAGCGTGTTGGTGATGACGTTTGGTATTATGTTATTTGTTGCTAATAATTTATTCAATTTACTCAAAGTTCATGTGGGGATGTACGCTCCATTTTTGTTTTTTGGTGTGAGTAACCTGATATCAACGTTCCTTACTTTATATTTTGTACCAGAAACCAGTGGGAAAACTTTGGAAGAAATACAACAAAGTATGAAAAAACAATCCGGGGTAGTATAGGAAATGTTGATTTATTTATTTCTTTATTTTCTTACGCTTGTAGCTTAATGTGAATAACTAGATTTAAGATTTTATGATAAGAAAGAAAAAGACTTATTTTAATATTAAAAATCAAAAATCGATTATTGTTTTCTTTGACTAGAATAGGTTGAATCCCTCGTTCAATTCCCTATTAATCGATTCTAAAAATTGTTGTTTTTGTTCTAAAATTGTTCGTTCCGTCAACCAGCTGACGAACGTCCACCCTCAGAAGTCGAAACTTGTGCGAGCAATGGATTAATGAGGCCTTACCTTTTAACTTGCGATTTCCCAGCACGGTGGCCCGGCGGGGAATCGAACCCCGGTCTTTCTCTTGAAAGGATGTGCGAATCAATTGATTTCGACTATTGATAGTTCTCAAAGTGAGCTAATTTGTTAAGGGGTTCTCAACTCAACTATAATTCGAAAAAATCTTGATCAATACATAATCTGCTCACGTATAATATATGACAAATTGGCCGCAAGAAATTACTTGGCAACGTACATTTCTTCAAAAAAAAGTCTAATTAATAAATAAGAGCGATGGACCTATGGAAATCTAATACCTCATTTCGTTTTCAAAATCTGATTTTCACGTGCTAATTATTCTATCACTCCATATATTTGGTGTCACAATATTAATTTAATTTTAACGCATGGAAAACTTCAGGAGTCTAATACCCCGTTAAAGTTTCTATGGGCTAAACAGATTTCGAGGTTTCTCACATCAAAAAGATGCTCTTATCATAAAAAAGCCATGGATTCATTTTCATTACAAAATGTTAAACAGTCTATCGAAGCGACGCGGCATCTAGAACAATCGCAATGCGCAAGTCAAATTGAGCGCGATCTTGGCCAAGTATGATGACCAGCGGCGGCCGGCGTTATTTTTTTTTCAGGGAATGATTTACAACAATATTATTGCGCCAACT
>WOGR01008544.1:0-11792 GCA_015342045.1 Leptinotarsa lineolata | reverse complement strand
TTTGAGACTTCCTCCTTACCATTGCAAGTTGAACCCGATAGAATTAATCTGGGCTCAAATTAAGGGTTACGTAGTTCGTGAAAACGTGACACATAAAATTTCTGATGTCCAACGTTTATTAGAACTCACAATGGAACGGATACGGAAAGAAGATTGGGCTAATGCTGTAGTCCATGTGATCAAGGAAGAAGAGAAACTGTGGAGATTGGACGGTATGGTAGACACTGTTTTCGACCAAATAATAGATTTAAGTGTGACTGGGAATTCCTCTTCGGCGAGTCAATGGATTCTGAAACTTCATAACATGGGTAATTATTTCTTTGCTTTGTAGTTCTGTTTCAATATAAAAGGAACACAATAATTATTTTGTAAATTTTTCTATTTTTTTGAAGTACTGTATTAGGCATAATAAGAAAATGTAGTCAGTTTTACCATTGACACCAGGCAGCGCCATCTAACATAACAATTATTACGTAATTACCTATGTGTTTAAATAAATAAAAATATTATTTTGGTACGCCTCTGCAGAGTTGGTAAGAGGATTATCCGTTGATCACTTCAAGTGCGACGTTGCTTATGAATCACCTTCAATTGAAAATTGTTATACTATAGTAGTAAATCCATGAGATTTGTAGTTTACCCTAACCTTAAAAAGACAAGTGCAAATTTCATAGCTGTCGGACTATTACTTTTTGGGATAGAACATTTTGAGAGAAAAAGTTTTGTTAGTTTGAAGAAAATGGATAAAAAATAATTTTTGTTAATAAAGCATTGCTTTTGGCAAAAAACATACTGTGATAGCTGAGGCTCTAAAAATGTCAAATAAACGTGATGCCCTCCGGTTTGGGTAATCTAGACACTTTCAAACCAGCGTGTTTTAATAAGAAGATAGTTTATCTTACTGAAACGTAACATAAATTGAAAACTTATCTGGGAATTTCAGAGGATATGTGATATCTGAAGTGTAGGATATTTCCGGAAAAAATCTAGAGTCGCCAAATCAGGTGATCTAGTGGGCCATTCAGAGCGTCTATATTTGTCTATCCACCGGTTTGGATAATTTACATTTAGAATCTTTCAAAACAGCCTGTTACAAAATAACTCTGTCATTTCCAACTGTGAAAGTTTACAATATATGAGAGAGCATTTTTTGTTCACTTACTAGAGAGCAATTCTGGCTTGTGCTCAGAAACAACGTAATGTGTCCACAAAGATAATTCTACTTTGTGAGGAGACCAAACCACCGCGTCGGGCCTTTTGCTTTCGGTAGCTTCTTTGTTCAACCTGTCGCAGACAGAAGTGATATGGTTAGCAAACTTCAGGTACTCCTTCGTGGTGTAGTCAATGCCTTCAATGTCTGGTATCGCCATGAGGCATTCATCTGCCATGAATGGGGCGCTTTCTGGACACGCGGCTGCTAGAAGTGCTGAAAAAAAATCGAGAATATAAAGTTTGTTGAATTTTCCAAAACAAATTGTAATCCACGATGTAAAATTGGAAAGATATTTGAACGGGTGAAAGAGTATTGTTGTTAACTTATTGAATAAAATTACAATTACAAAATTAAGCTGGTAAGCTACCTTTCTTAGAACCTACTGAAAATCTATATAAACCAAAGCATTCACTCCATTTTAATTCTATTTATAAATTAAAAGTACGCACCTTGTGCATAAAAGTATTCTCAGCTTAAAGATAACTTCTTCAGTCAACATACACCATCAATTGTCACTTCATAACACCCCAGAAAAAAGATCTTAGACGAATAGTTCAAAGAGCTAACCGTTACAGAAATATATGAGAAGACACCTTAAAGATGATGCTAAAAAATTCGCTTCATATGCAGAAGCTCGATATACGATATGATAAGTGTCTCAATACTGATAGCAATTATGTAGAAAAGTAAATTGAAGTACGGGCTTTCATATGAAATTGTTAAAAAATCTTTTTTTTTTATTACGGTACTTACTCAAAATATACGTCTCGTATTTCAGAATCTACATCAAAAAGTGATTGGAACGATTTGCAACAATATAGCCATCAGATTATCTATCTCAGATACCCGAATATGTAAAAATATAACTTAAAACCTACAGTAAACAAAATATCTTTGGAAGTTACCCAACTTTTGGATATTCACCCATACATATCGAAGCAGTGACGCTAAAGATATATAGAAACTCAAAATATAGACGCTACGGCGCTGCGGTAGACTTGTTGCATGCTTGCATTCATACTAAACACTGAGTCATGCGAAGAGAGGAGAGAGAAGCGTCTGTCCAGAAGTCAGGTAGCACTGTGAGTTATAGTGAGAAAGGAGCCTGCCTGCCGCTGCCGTATGCGTTAGAGAAAGGGAAACCAGACAGACTGGCGCCGTATCGCGTTGCGTGACGAAGCGGTTTACCCTCCCATAAGAAGTCATCACTTCAATAAAAAAAATCGCTAATCCAATGTAAGTATAGCCCGCGAAATTTGACCATTCACCTCACAATTGAAATACTGACCTGAAGCCATGGTTGTTCCAACACCCTTCAAATTCGACAGTGCTTGCATAGCTTGTTCGAGATTAGGTAATTTTCTGAAAGCTTTTTTCGTTTCTGCCATCACTGCCCTCGGTGTATTCACTTTCACCAAGTAAGATAGTTGAGGAAAAAATTTTCCTCGCGCCTGTTTCCATTTCATACATTGAACTAGTTCTTCGTGTACCAAGTGAGCGTCCTTACCGCGGCTCTTCAGTTTCTTTGGCAGTTCATTTTGGAACCTACAAGCAAAAAAATATCAAATGTAACAAGACTAAATGAAACATAACGTCAATAAACATAATCAAAACAACTAAAACACAATAAATTCAGAGAAGAGGTCAAAATGCTTCTGGTTGATGGGGTCTATTACTCAGTTCAGGAGAATTTTCTCGAAGTGCCTTGAGAAAAGTTTTGGTGTGTAGATGTGCCAGAGATTCCATTTCTACACAGATGATAATGTGAAATATTACCAATAGATGATAGAAATGTCAAGACTATGTGAGAGATAAATTTATAATTCTAATTTACATAAGTCTAATGCTTCGGGCCAATTTTCGATTTTTAACCATGTAAATACTGATAACGAAACTTGAACATTATCATTTGTAGCATATAATTAAAACATAAATATCGAATGCTTCATTTGCATTAGGAATTACTATGGAATTATTCACGCAAATTATCGTCAGCAGGTTGTTTCAATATGTACGTAGAGCATTAGTCTTTATCAAAAACCATAAATGTAATAACCTCACACTGCGATTCGTATTCCGGAGAAGATATTTCTATTAAATGCAACACAACATCAACTCAATTGATTACTTTGTCATACCAGACAGAGAGACTTGCTCCATCCACATTTTCTTGATGTTATGCAATCTGTTATGCCTTATCTCCTAAATACCATTTGATATACAAGGCTTGCCCTTCTCAGATCAGTCAAAAAGATGATATACATTATTCCAATGACTTGGCAATTACGACCAAGAAAAATTTTTTCAAACTGACCTACATATTCAATTTTTTAAACGTTTGTTTGTTTGGCATTTATTTATTTATTCAGATTTGGGATACATTAAGGTATAAATCCAAAACAGTATCCACTGATACATATCTTGATGATTCCTCTAGTAGACCGTGCTTTCGGGCTCTGCAATACGAAGGAAGGTCTGGGAAAAAAAGTAGGCATCATCAAGGATACTCCAAAGTGATGATGACAGCAAGAACCTCGCAAGGAAGAGAAGCCGTCACAGCCAGTGCTTGCACTTCCCTACATCAGAGGATTATCGGAAAGGACAAGAAGAATTGGGTCAATTACAACATCAGAACCTGCTTCAGATCCAGAAATTATTAATAGGAATTGCAAATGCCAATCTAATTGGAAATTGCACATGTTCAAAATGAATTGGCACATCTGTAGGTATAACAGGGATTCGTGCTATCAATATATTTTCACCTCGGAACTTGCCTTTTAAAATGCTGGCTTCGACAACGTTGTTCATTAATTTTTTAATGACTAATCGCGTGCCGTTGCACAGCCGTCGTGGATTCAAATCACAGAGCGATCGAACCTTTAGTTGTAAATCATGCGGTGTGGCATGCCTGGCAAATTCAGTGAGTTCAGAAACTATGTTGGATAATTTACAGTTTCGGTGGCACCGCAAACTGCATCTACGGTCGATGGATAAACAATAATAGTGGCCGAAAACTGTGTAAAGAGCGAGAGAAGGCTTATTGTGTGAGAGAGACAGGAGACCGACTTCGCTCTCATCCCTACTCCGTGCTGTTTACCGAGTGAGAGGTGACACCTGGCGGGAAAAACTTATCTATGATCCAGAGTGAAAAATGATTAAATGGTTATAAAAATAGGGGTTGGTGATAGAAGGGTGGAAATTGAGGGTTGTATGTATTTTTTGATGCCACATCATGAGACAATAAAATGTTTTAAAAAATGTTTGGGGTGGAACACCTTCATCACTTGATACCTATTCTCAGACCTACCGAATATACATATAAAATTTCATAAAAATCAGTCAAACCATTTCCAAGGAGTATGGCAATTAACATTGTGACACGAGAATTTTTTTATATTAAATATGAAATTTTCCAACTTTTGAGTGTCAATATTTTTTTATTGAGCATGGCTTTCCTAGATCAGGTACTTTCATAGGCCTAGTTTGGCCTAGGTCGTAAATAAGTAGTAGTCCGGTCCTGAGTAAGTAACTTTTCAAAACTGAGATTCCTTAGCAGGTATATCGGATTATTAGGGTTAATTCATGTTCTTTTACCCTTCAACTAGTTGAATATTTAGCAACCATTGTTACAGTCACAGAATAATTCACACTGAGCTTGTGGTCATAGAATTTGGAATAAGAATGAATTCACTTCTTCACCTTTTCCAGATTTCATATCTCAACCTGGGATACAGCAAATTTATCGATCTATGTATTCCAAAGGGCTCATTATAACTTGGTTTCTTCAGACAGGTTAAAGGAAAACAATACTTTTTCAAAGCATTAAGAAAAACCAGGTTGTTTCCATCATTCATAGGATATCTCTAATAACTGTTTCAAAAAGAAATTATAACCGTTTGAAAATTCGAAAGGTACAGTCTATATCAGCGGTACTAAACCTTTTTTCCCCTTGGGCCACATAGTCGCTACTGCTAGACCTTGCGGCCGCAATAATAAAACTGAACTGAAAAAACTACTTTCAGGTTTTGCGTTATTAGAGTTAGACATTGTATGTAAAATACAATAAAACGCAACTGTAAAAATAAACCATTTATTTAAAAATTACTGTGATGATTGACATTGATGCAAACTATTTACAATTTCTGATAAATCTGGCACATAATTACTACATGCTACTCTCAAAACGTCGTCCAGCTGCGAATCACGTCGTCCAGGTAAAATCTGGTTCTATTGAAAACATAAAGAATCTAATGTAGCGCCCATAAGGAAAATAAAGTTGATGATGATGGCCGGAAGACGAAACGTCGGATAGCCAGTCAGAAGACACCGTTATGTAGCAGGGAAAAAGTGGCAATGTGGAAGTGCAATTTATTTTCAAATCCTTCGAAAAATAAAGCCAGAAAAAATAAAAACCATTTTCCGAAATTTCTGTTTTTTCCGGATATACTCGGAATTTCAGAAATTTCTCAACGGCATATTGTCAGTCAGGTAAATGTGCAACAATGCCCCAATTTAACCATCTTCGTATCTCTCATTATTCAACAAGCAAAAAATGTTATTACTCGGGAGAGCGTCGTCAAAATTTCTACGAATTCTTACAGGAATTTTTCAAAATAAAATTCATCTGGTAATGAGAGAGGTACCATTAACTTTCTTAATAACAAGTAATTCGAAAAAGCATTCAAGAATATTTTCTATTTTTGTTATCAGAATATCAAAATGTGTATTTTCAACAATCGTTGATCAGTGGATCTTACTTCAAAAATAAATTAATCTCATTTTTTATTTATTCAATAATTCAAAAGTTGAACGATCAACCAAGTAACGCATTTTTGCAAGGTTCAAAAAATTTACGATTATCACACATCTGGAAATTTTCCACGAACCCAGATGGTTCTTAAATGCTTTTACAAAAACGTAGCCAGGTGTAAGCTAGTAAGTACCACCAGACATATATTTTCGAAACGAAATCCCAAAATTATTATTCAAAAATGCATCGGAATAACATAATAGATCGAACGATATTAATAGAAATCCCCTCTACTTCGACAGGGATTCGGTTCCGAATAATCAATTTGTAGCAAGAAACTGGCGCGATAAATTCAAAGTAAACAACTTGAAGGGTACTTCTTGACACATTAGACGATATACGTGCAAAAATACCACTCAGAACAATGAAAAACTCGAATTTACAGCCGACGTAAAATGCTTTGTTTGATCAGGCTCCATTTTGAAAGTCTACGATTACACGGCATGTTTTACGAGTATTCCATCGAATTTCCACGTTCAGCGATGAAAACACGCACCACTATCAAGTACGTATCCTTCACAGAAGTATTTCAGCTAGCTGTACAAACATTAGTTTCGTTTTAAATCGAAATTCGACGCGTATGCATTATAAAAGACGAGAGGCCATGACGCCGACCTAGCAACGCAAATTTCACATCGAAAATGCAACTATCTCGGCATTTGAGAGCATGTTGCAGTTGTCATCGATTACCACGTGACGAGCGTGATTTTAATGACCGTCAGAGAAAGATATCGCGGGGGTGCTAAAGCTATTCACTCGACGACTTAGACGGTGAACACATTAGTAGAGTTCAATGACACAACAATTCACTAAAATCCACTTACCAGTTGTCTAATTTGATCAGTTCCTCCGGTTTCTTAGCCTTTCGGTCGGCTTTGAGTCGAAGGGCTTGCGGATACAATTTGAGGACCTGCTCGAATTGTTGACAGGTGCCGTGGGTGAAGAACGTAGCCGTATCTTTCGCGGAGGCCATGCCTATTGCTGTTCACTATTCACTACTGGCACTGCTAAGCTGGCGTGCTGTAGCTTAGTTGATGGGTTCGCCGTAGTTGGCAAGCGGCAGCACTGGCGTGGCCTCGATTGTCTGATGTTTCCCCAAGCCCGGCCCAGCAAGACTGACATTCCCCTGCGACGTTGCCAAGCGTTTCGTCGTCGTTTTTAGGCGATAAAGGCGAGAGGAAAATGCAGCTTGGAAGATTTCAGGACGGGTGAAATTCTGAAAATAATAACCACCTGTAAAGCTGAATGAAATTGATAAGAAACATTCAGAGCGTCGTGAAACAGTTGTTCTATGATTCATTGTCGGTACGTGACCTCGTATCGTACAAAGCAAAAGCGAAGTCGGACTGTACCTACATGTGTGCGGAACAGCTGTATTGGAGTATCCGATATAGCAGTTTCTATTGAATTGGGTGTTTTGTAATTGTCCTACACATTTTTTTGTATAACATTGAAAGCTGAAGGTTTTTAAAGGCGTTATTATCGACACATATTCGAGAGTAGGAGCAAACATTGGAAAGTGGAAATAAATATTGCAAAATGGAGACGTATTTACCTACTCAATTATCAAAAAGTTAAATTTAAAACCTAGGCAAACCAACTTTTGTTTCCTATGTACTACTAACGCAAAAGTGGCGTAGTAAAAATTATTTCGGTGGGGTGGTAAATTTTTTTTCCACCTTCTACCTGCCTAGGTACCTACTACCATATACCTCTCCTCTTTTATATATGTTTTCATTGAAATTACTGGAAATTTCTTGGAAGGATTGAAAACTCACTCAGATTTAACCATTTTTCAGCCGTTTGAACATTTATATTTATTTCACTAGGAAATTATAATAAAATTATTCAAAACAATTTATAGGTAAAAAAGATTCAACCAATATCATAGTCATAACCTGTGTGGCAAGTTATTATTGAGGATTTTCATCAAATAGTAGCAAATTTTAGCCAAAAATAATAAAAACCGTATCTACTACTGCCATCACGCATCAATGTTTACAAAAAATGTATTAACTTTGCGAGGTTTGGTGATCTAAATAATATTTTCAAATGCGTTCAAAAATGTTCGTGGATAAACAAACAATTTAGTTTTTGCCAATATTTCAGATTTTATCAAATCCATCTTCAGGGTGCAAACATCAGTAATCCATGTAAAAAAAGTTTAAAATATATGTAACAGACAACATAGGTACAAACGAAAACGAGGACTAACCAAATGAAAACACGTTTTTTTGACATGGATAACTGATGTTTGGGCCTTGAAGATGGATTTGATAAAATCCAAAACGTTGGCAAAAACTAAATTGTATGTCTGTCTGTTCTGAAAAAAAATGAAAAAAATTTTCTATTTTCCATTTCTCATTGGTTACCAATAAAAAAGTAATTATCCTATAAACTGTTTCTATTCTGTTTGAATTTAGAATTAAAAAGTTCTTTAATTTTTCAAACATTAGCTTTTCATCTGATATTTCAAGAAAACATTTGATATTTGGGCGTAAATATTCGATAATTCGCGCAATAAACAAATTATTGCCATAAAAAAGAAATAACTCACAGAAATTATTGAAAATCAATTATCATCATCTGCTGATTCAGAGGGGTGTAATCTTTGGGGAGATTTTAATAAGGGGATAATTGAAAGAAGATCAATTTCTGAACCAATTCATATTCCAAATCAAGAATATGAAGAAATAGCTACTAAGGAACCGAGAATTATAAAAAAAAAATAATAATTTGAATATATAAATAATTATAAAGAAAAGGGTTAAAATATTTTAGTATTTAATGTACATAAAGTTTTGATATTTATAGAAATGGATAATTCCATTAAATGTAAACTTTGCGAGAATGTGGTGATGGGCAATTTCACACATGAATGATTTTTTAATCAAAATCATTCTTTTATTAGGTATCGCCCAGTTTGCGGGGGTTTCTACCAGAAAAACTCTATGTATCTATTTTTTACTCATTTTTTATTTTATTTAAACCTGTTATTTTTTATAAACCTATTATACCTTTTATCGTAATAGTGTCTCAAGTTATTCAAGTTCAATATTGAGTCGACTGAGTTGTCATTTATGTCAGTTTTTTTTCAGCTTATATAATTAAATCTGCTGTCGCCCCCATACGAACGACAACTCTCAGAAGTTGAGAAACTTGTGGGAGCTAAGGACTAACGAGGTCTTACCTTTCAACGTGCGTTTCTTAACTGATATTATTTTAATAATAGAATCACTTTGTTATTTTGATATAATTTCACATACATACTATTCGCACTAGTTCAGTAAACGATCGACCAACACCCGTACGTCGACGAAACGCGTGCCTAAAACATCCTCGATGTCTATGAGAGTGTGCAGGAAAATTCGAGGCAGTCGATTTCGCGTCGCTCACAAGAACTAGCCTTTTCGCAGACCACAACTTGCGTCGTGACTTGGGCCTGCACCCGTACAAAATTCAACCAACCAAGGTCAGACCATCACTGTCAACGGCGAGCACTATAGGTCGATGATTACCAACCTTTTTTGGGTTGAATTGGATGATCTGGACACCAACGACATGTGGTTGCCATATTGAATATTCTTCATGAGCGATTTGAGGGCATAGTCATCTCAAGAAGAGGTGACGTGAATTGGCCACCGAGATCGTGCGATTTGACCCCATTAGACTTTTTCTTGTGGGTTTTCTTGAGTCCTCAAAGCTAATATCCCCTTTGCTATGAGTCAAATTCTAACAGATTAGAAAATAAAAGCACCTAAAAGGTGACTTTCGACTGAATAAAAGTCAGATGCCAATCTTGCTGAAGTTCCCGGCAGCAGGTTGAGGACCGATCCAGGAGGAACGGGGGTGGAAGGAGTGGGACATTAGGTTTTCCTCGCAAAATTTATTTTGTAGGGCGAAGATTTTATCCCAGGGCACTCATCCCGGGAGGGGGCATGGGGGGCCGAATTCAGCCTGATTTATGGACCAGAGTCATGGAAAATTGGACATTTCAGATGAGCTTCACCCCAGAGAAGCAGTGGTGGATATTTGAACGATGTTATATTCCACAGATAATGGCATCAATAGGTCTTCCATACGAATAAAAAGTGTGTTTGTTTTATTTATATTTAAAGATAGGAAGCGCTTATTGAAAGACCCTTTATATCCAATGTTTACCATGCAGCATACGGTACTTGAGCAAATACCTTCCGTGTGAAAATATTCGAACACGAAACTTCTAGAACTTTTCCATGTATACAACGCACTTGGTGTGCATGTACTATAATTTATAAAAAAATACATTTCTGTCACATTTCCATGTTCCAAATTTCCTAAAGCCTTTCAAATAATCTTCGTTATCAAGAATCAATTTAACGATTCTCTAATAATCGGCAACATAAAATGTACTACCCTGTATACAAATCCCTTATTATTCACGACGAAATGAAATCTGCCTCACCCTCACATTTTCATTTTAAATGCTCTTAATTCAACAGCAGAACTAATAAGATTCAAGAAAATCAGTCCTCAGCCAAAAAACTTCATAACCAAATAAATAACTTAAATTTATCGCATGAATTACATCCTATCTACGCCACTGTATATTCAGGAATTTCTCAGCGAGCCAACCGCAAACTGTTATTTTCGAGAAAACTCCTAATAGATGTGACATAGAATAGATATAAATTTTCAGCTGAATATATCTGAAGAATTTTGTCGTGAAAAATTGTCAAGAAAAATTGAAGGAGTTTGCAGTTAGTAGGTAGGTACTCAATCACCTATTCGTTTAATTACCTATGTGGAAACTAAATACCAATCAACTATTATCATTAAATTATTCAGTAGGTCAAAATAACATATTTCTTGATCCCTCTGGTACAAGGCCCACATGGTACGAAAAACGTCTTCATTGTCTAATGTCTTTATTGATTTTAGAAGACCCAACGAGAATTTCATCGCCCGAATTAGTGAGCCGGCAAAACCCTAACGAACGTTCTCTATTTGACCTTCGATCGACCGATTCCTCCATCCTAGCGATTATTACACGAGCCGGCAACGCCGCATCTCATTTCCTGTGCTATCTGAGTGAGGCAAATGGTTTTTACGCTAACACTGGTCGAACACGCGTTGTGTTTTCTCTCTATCTGCTGGCAAAGTAATCAACAAAATTATAACTCCGTATCGTGGATCGTGGGTACCTGTTTGCTCTCTCTCAATATAACAGACGAACCGCGGCTGGCGGACACGGCCAGAGCGATTTCCTTTCGGTACTCAACAGGATATCAGTTGCGGTTTTTGAACGAAAAAATAAAAAAGGGACTTCTGTACTGCTGATTTGTTCATTTACAGGGTTTGAAATGAAAGTTGCATTCAATTTTTCAAATCAAGGGGATTGAGATGGAATAAAATTAGTATTTATAGATACCTGACTAGGTAGGAAGGAACAAAAGTAAAGTAAAGTAATTTCAATGATGAAACTTTTTCGAAGTCTTTAGTATTTCTAACTACGAATCCATACACGCGATAAGCAGCTGTCTGAGTCGGGTCAATATGTTTATTGAAAGAGAGGGATGAATTAAAAGTAACATCAATGAGTGTGTCAGGACGCTCTAGGACTTGATTATTTATGACGTAGTTGTGTAATGTCAGAACATTTTTAGTGTGTAGGACATTATATTATATTTGGATATGTTGAGAGACAGATTATTATTCCGACACCATATAGCAACACGATTTGAATTCAGGGCGAGACGTTCGCAATCATCAGAACGTGGTTATGTTGTG